>VDFB02276110.1:0-16463 GCA_007258455.2 Sequoia sempervirens | reverse complement strand
CACTATTTGCTTCAAGAAAATCAAAATACTCTAACTCTTGCTCTTTAATTTCTAATGTCTTCTTGCTAAAATCTAACTCTTTATAATGAGGCAAGAATGCCTATTAATAGCAAATCCCAAAGTATGTCGGCCCAGCCAAACATTTTTACAAAATAAAAAAAACGCCCAAAACAGGTCGGCCGAGGAAAAACAAACTAAGGCACACATTAAATGCCATCATCCAGGTCGGCTTTGACACAGTCCCCAAGGAAGTCCGGTCCAATGCATGCCCCATGATAATAGGGAAGCACAAATCTCGAAATGAGCATTAACTGCTACTCCCCTTTATCTTTCTTCTGAACTGACGACCCTTGGACCTTCAAGAATACTCCATCCAACTCAGCAACAGGTGGAAATGGCAAGACCCAGAGTCGGCATTTAATCGAGTCTACTTCTTCCTTGGACCGCTCAACAGTCTTGTTCCAATCATCCCTACTGGCCATATATTTATCCATCACTGCCATGTAGGTGGCTGTATCATCAAGTAAGTGGCCGGTGACAGCTCCATCAGAATCCGGGGCTAAATTTCATGCCACCACTCCTTCAATTGTTCCAAGCTCAGATACTTGGGAGCTATCTTCTTCCTCCCTGTCATTACCTCAAAAAAGGCAATGCATCCATCATAAACCGCAGTAAGCTCACCGTCAATTGACTTCCTTCGTTTTTGTATCTTCTTCAGAGCCTTCTGCCTGATCTGCAGTGCCTCAAACCATTCCCACGGCTCATCCAACCTGGAGGAAGGAAGGATTCCATCCTTAGCCAATTGCTCTTTGCCATGCCCCAGGATAACCTTCGATTTCTGCAACAGGAGGTCCATATCATCCTTATCCTGAGACAGGATATGCTCTAACAGCTCCTTCACCCGGACTGCGTCCTTTCCTATAGATAAAATCTCCCTAATAGTATCATCCCCTTTTGTTTGGACATCCACCAGCCAACCTACGGTAGCTTGAACTGAGGCCTTCATCTTCTCGATCCCAGAGATTGTTTCCCTAGGCAAAAAACCAGGAGTAGCAGAGGAAGAAGGGTGGAGAGACTGCAAAGGTTTCATGACCTCCTCCAAACATTTCCTTAACCTTTCATTTTCCTTCCTCAGTTCACGCTTAGTCTGAGTCTCCCTCTTCAATCTGTCAACAATCACCGCACTGGATCCCTCAAACTCCTCAATATCCTGCTCCATGGAAGCAGGCCCAAGGTTAATCGTTTGCACATCATAATCTTGGCTTGTAATATCCTCTCTCAATTTATCTGCGGCAGGAGTGGCAATGTGGACTACCCTGTGGTGCATTTCATTCCTTTCCACCCTTGAGATCACCTTGGCAGCTTTCTTTTTCTTTCCTTTGCCAATTTTTGACAACATTTCATCCCAGTCCAAGGGAGTATCCTCAACAATCACTTGCTTCTTTCCCTGTTATATCAAAGTTCATCCTTTTAGAATGGAAGGAGAAGCCATATGCTGCCAGCTCTTCCCCTGCAGTATGGGCTGATTGAATAGAGGGGCACATCTCCGCCACACCAATCCCGAGAGGGAAGTCTCCTCCGAAACCTGTCTTGTGCTTCTCCCTCTTCACCACAGCATCAAATTCACAGATTTGTCTCACAACTTCCAATAGCACAATGTGGTCAGTAGGATACCGGGGTAACCTGTAAGGGGCAACCGGGCATCCATCAATCCTGAGGTAGGTGAAGGTAGGGAACTGGATGAACCAGGCTCCATAGTTCTTTATTAGCCCTTTGGCTCCATCGGACAATCTAAGGTGCTCAGCATTCTGCAGTGTCCGGGTGATATGCATCGTGAATGCATCATTGGCCCTTCTGTAATCTTTGTGCCCCAGATGCAACTCCAGATAAACCTCATAGATTATATCCTGCCCCACTGTTCCCTGCGGGTTTAAACCTTTGTATGGGTAGGAGATGGCCAACACATACATTATGTATGAAGACATAGTGAATTTCTTTGCCTCCAGGACATTCCTCAATTGTCTATCAATCTCAGCACTGATGATTCCTGCCCAGTGATAGTTAGTCCCCTGCCCAATTTTGGTGATCACATGGACCATCCAACTCTCCAATACACCTGCACTTTTCAATCTGGCCACTCTGCTCAGAAGTGTGATGGCATCGTATACATCTGACCTAAACTTAACCCTATGCAGCTGCTTGGGCAACTTCGAATGATGGGACTTTGGCTTCTCTAGCCACGAATTAATCATCTGTTGAGCCTTGACCGGCTCATTCTCATAATAGGTCTTGGCAGTGTCAATATTCAAAGCACACACCGAAGGAAGATCTTGCATGCTGAAAGCTTGTGCAATAGAGGCCGGACTAAAGTTGGCCAAGACCCTTCCCTCGGTGCTAACCACCCGCTGTGTATCAAAATCATATTGTCTAGCACATTCCAAGATTAACTCGTAACACTGGACCGCCGGAGGGAAACCTGCCACATGCACCAATCCGGAATTCATCATCCCTTGCCTCAGGGCTGACAAGTCCTTCTCTTCCGTTCTCTGCCTGAACTCCTCATATCGCCAGGCACCAACATTGGTATCAGATACTTCGGCCCACAGAGAAGACACCTTACTTTCGGGGAGCTGGTTCTTCATGTCTAGTCTCAATTGTTCAGTCTCAGAAATGGACGACGCCCCTGCGCCACCCTTAGACTTTCCAGCAGCCGCCTTGCTTGATTCGGCCTGCACATCCAAAAATCATCATTAGTATTCAATTGTTGTTCATATTTCAATCCAAAAAGTTAGCACAAATCATATAAATCCATCAAAATCCACTGCCAACTGCTAATCCTTTGAGATCCGGAGAAATAGGACAATCCGGGAAAACCATGCAAATCGGGAAAATACCGTCGGGGCGAAATTTCGAAGAAATCCGACCCAGACGGATTCCTGCTGCCAGAGCATTATTAATCAGATAAATCGTTAGTGCAGATGAAAAAAATCAGAAGATAATCATGGAATTCACTCATTGGCAACAAGAAATAGACATTAAACAATCGTTCCATTAATCCTATCATCGAAACATTAAAAAGGACGCAGCCAGACAGGAAATTCAGAAAAATCCGGATGGAACGGATTTTCGCGGACAGCTTAGAATGTTCCGGAAATAACCCTAGTCCGCGGAATAAGCCCAAACCGGGAAAATCTGGAGACGGGGAAATTCTGCGACGACCTCGGAAACCCGAAAAACGGCGAAACGCGACCCAAAATTCAAATGACCACGGGATCTTCCCCTTCCTGAGTTCTAATGGTTTCGAAACTGACAATAATCAACAAACTCAGGACGCAAAGGGATTTCCGACCCCCAAAACTCTCAAAGGATGAATCCTTATATCAAAATAATGATGCCCTAATCTGAACAACCCGACTTCCGCCATTAAAACCAGAGCAAGCTTTAAGGTTTAAAGTATCAGCTAAAGATGTACCTAAAGCACTCGAATCCTCACAAGACGGGAAAGTCAACGTGATACAGGGACAAAATCGCTCAAGCAAAATGAAACCTTCGTTCTGGGCCGAACACCGAGGAAGACCCTAACTTCGCAAAATAGCGAATTTCGCACTAAAAAGCAAGCAATCCAACCTAGGACCCCGTCCAATGGATGTACACGCCGTCTCATGGATAAATAGAGTTCATAGGGCACGTGAAACAGGGTTCTATAACAAAAGACGGGTCAAACCCCGACTCTACAAATATGAAATCAAAACCAATCAAGGGCCGACCCGAAACTAACAGTATCCAATGTAGAAACCCTCAATCACCACGCAAGCAAACAGGAGGGCAATGATAACATACCATGGATCGATGCAGAAGAAATTCGAGCCCGAAAAGTTGACCACGCAGCAAACACGTCCAAGCAATGAAAACCACTGACACCGGCACTCAAGCAATCCTCACACAAATGAGTCAAGATCAACTGTCAAAGCTCAAATGGAAAACTTAATCGCCAGAGCAATCAGCAAGTGAGCAATGAAGTTAGAATGGCACTGAAAATGCCCCAAATCTGCCTTTATGCCCGTCTGAACAAAGGTACGTCAACCATTAATGCGCGATAAGACATTTCTGACAAGTCCGGGAACCCGAGCCCAAAAAGGAATTTCGGGAAATCTGGGAATACGCGGAAATCCGAATGGACAGGAATTTCGCGGAAATGCAGAAACCGGGAACGTGGCGAAGTTCGGGACTTCGGCCAATTCCGGGAAAATCCACCCGGAACGGAAAGTCCCGGGATCAAGCGGAAACCCGAAATCAGAGAATCCAGCCAGGAACGGACAAAGAACCAGGGCCCGGGAAAATCCGCCGGAGCTGGAAAATCCCGGAACTAGATGAAAACCCGAAGTTTGCTAAAAACTCAATTTCAATCAATTCAAGCCTCAGGGCAAGGTCAAGGCTAGCAAGACCAACATGTCAAAACCCTAAAATGATAAATCCAATGAAACCAAAGGTTAAAAGACATCTGAAAAGAGGGTCCCCACCTGGGTATGCAGGTGCAAAAATCGCACAACAATTATCATCACATTACCATTACCATGACAAAAATATTATCACACATTTCATTTATCTTTTCACCACTATCATTATTTATATCACATTCATTATCTATCATTTCACGATGCCTTTCATACATTGAAAATTTCAAAAATCAACATCTCACATATATACATCATCGCAAATCATTGCATTCACATCATAAAAATCAACCTGCATCATAAAGATTAGTTCGCCAATATAATCAAAACATACCAAAATCCATCTCATATCATACATGCATACAAGTAACATCCCTATCACATCACAAATGCATCAACATATCCTCATCAATACCATCACCGCTGCATATCATCGCTCATCAAAATAATACAAGTGTCCAATGTCCAATGAAACTAAAAGGTTCAAAACATAATACATGAGACATGATCAAAACTCAATATACATAATAAATCGGTCCCAAACGGCTAACTGGTGGATGCCCCCGAAGGAGCTGGTCCAGAAGGAGGTGGCCTGCCACTCGTACCTGCATCAGGATCCCGTCGAGGCCCTGTAACCTCTCTGCCATGTGTCGATGTCCGTGATCGGGTCCTGGTCCTACTATGAGATCTGGGATACGGCTCTCGTCGCTCAGGAGGGCATAACTCCTCATATCAAACTCTGTAATACTCGGCCTCCCTGGCTGCCTCAAACCCCTCTGCAATGGCCTCTCGCAAAGAGGTACTCTCTACAGTTTCCATGAGTCTCTGGGCCACACCCTCGGCCTCCAGTGCTCGTCGTCTAAGGGCATCCCTCTCTGCTACCAACTGTACCACCTGGGAATCAGGGGTAGGTACCTGTGCCTGTGCTTGTACCTGTGTCTATGCCTGTTCCTGAGCCTGAACCTGTGTCTGGGCCTGTGCAAGCTATGCTTGTAACTGCACTATCATACTCTGAGCCTGCGCTAACTTACTCTGTAGCTGTGCCTGCTGCCCCTGAAAGGTCTGCACCTGACCCTGCAAAGCATCTATCTGTGCCTGCTGAGACGAGGATGACACCCTAATCACTGTCCGAGGTCTGCCACCAGATCTGGCTCGCCGGAGAATCTGTGCTCTGCCTAGGTTGTCCAACCTCTGCTATCTCTCCTCATCTCCATCATCCCCCCATCATCCCCATCATCTGAGCTGTCCTCCTCCTCCCCATCTCCACTCTCCTCACTCTCCTCTCCCTCCTCCTCCTCCCCTCCGCCCATAGCCTGCTCTCCACCAGCCACATCCCCCTGTATCCCTGCTCCTAGCGGTAGTGCTATCCCGATCGCCTGTGGCTCATCTGGCACTGTAAACCGTGGAAATGGATGCGTATGAAAATACTGTGCATAATCATCTGTCATCCCTGCATCCTGTACCTCCAGCCTGTCTGTCCATACCTCTGGTTGTAAGGTGGAGTACTCTGTATACGCTGCCTAATATGGAATGCATGGTCCCCATCCTACATCCCCCTTGCGCCGCCCATAATGAGCAACACCCTGGGGCATCCCCTGCGTGAAACCAAACTGCCTCAGGACCCGTAATGCCAAAAATCTCTCAATAATAAAGGGCGTCCGCCCTATCAGATATCATGGTCGGCAAACAAAAGGCATCTCTAAATGATATGTCGCCCACGCCTCACAATCGGTGTACGGTCTCCATATCACTGCATCAACATCATCTAAAACCCGTCGCCAGTACTCTACCTTGCCCAGCTTCTGCTGGACAACTGCACCAGAATATGCATATACATAGGGCCGCCCTGCTGGTCTCGCTCTCGTGCAAAGTGGTCTCGTGACAGCAATGTGCTCCCACGCCCAGATCTGTAGCAATGTCACTCCACTCGCCAAGCTAGTGGATCCTCTGTAGACAATCCAATGGAGATCGTGGTACATGTCAGCCAAGACACAGCTCCCCCAGGAAAACCTTCGTGGTTGAGTAATCATCCACTCCAACATCCTCCCCCAACCAACTGCGAATCCCTTAGACCGATGGTTCAGTCCAAGGAAACCTCCGACAAATGCGGCCAACACAGCAACTAGCGCAGGATACCTGCTGAAATCCTCCCAATCTACCCAGTAACCATATATGCCTGGATCGCCACATATCCGCTGAAGCGTCGCGGTACCACCAATCTCCTTGTGGTCGTAAACCACAAGGGCACCAACAACTGGAATCCCAAGAATCCAATACACATCCTCAGGCGTCACACTCATCTCACCTGTCGGCAGGTGGAAGGTGTTATGCTCTGAGTGCCATCTCTCTGCCAAAGCAGTCAATAGCCCCCTGTTGGCCCGAATACCTCGCGGCATGGCCAACAACGGTCCCAATCCACAATCTAATATCAGCTGTAGCTCAGTAGGAGTAAGCTCTCCTATCCGCTCCCAACACAGTGGGAACCACTCTCTGATCTGGAGGCTTTTGAAAGCCTCCTATTTTGTTTGACCATAACCAAGGACACATCAAATCAGACTCATCTCATGTGATCTATCTAGCCAACAAAACATATCAATGACCCCTATCAAGTGCTACATCACTCTATATGAATATTAAAACAAGTTACTCTATCATCTTCTACTATTTGTTTTTCTTTTCAGGAATGCAAATTTATCAACACACATATCATTTTCTATTTGTATTTCAATCATAAATGCATATTTTTATCTTCATTTTACTATTTGTTTTCTATCGCAGAATGCAAATTTATCAAACATCTACTCTTTGTTTTTCAATCGCGAGAAGCAAAGTTACCAAACTCAGATCACTCCATCAATCATTTTACTATTTTGTCGTTCGTCACAACGTTATCAGTTCTCTATCAGATTTTCTATCCTATCAGCATGTTGGTCCTACAATTTATATATCTATTGACTAAAGCAGCAATTTTCATCAACATTTTTCATCAAACAAGCGTTCCAGGAAAAATTTCCTAAATGCGCAATTCTATCGCCCATATGCGCTAAAACCCAATGCGCTAAAACTATTCCTAGATGCGCTAAAACGTGCGAAAAAAATTTCAATCCGATTTCAAAACAATTTAAAATCGATCTCAAATGCAAATTTGACAACGTAAACGGTTGGAATCACTCACCGGTGGTCCATACGCCGCTGGTCTCTGGTATCGTCGCGCTCGCTTGAATCTATGCCTATGCACTGGAATCTCCATCTCGCCAAGTCACTATCAGAGCTCACTTTTTACTGTAGCAGCAGGGTGAAAATGACACTTCATTTTCCCCCTTTTACCTTATAAGGGTCTTTTTAGGGTGGGCATTAATGGCCTTTTCCATTTTTCATCCTCTTTTTCACTGGGGCATCAGACACATCATCTATCGGGAGCTAAATCATTGTTTCCCTATCACTATCAACTTCTTCTTCCGTGATTTACCTCCCGAGGGGGCATCATCAACATCAAAAATCGGAAACATATCAAGGGCAAAATCTTTATTTTTCTTTGAAGCAATGCTTCACACATCACTTCAAAGAGGGGAAAATGTATACGCATAAAAATGGTCATGTCTATAATCCCGCAATTAATTAAATATTTATTATTTAATTAATTTTTCTAAAAATCCTCTACATATGATTAAATTTAATTAATTTAATTATATTGTTCATTCATCTTATTCTTCCTTCATAATTAAATAAATCTATTTTATTTAATTATTTTCATATGTCCACTTAATTAATTAAATAAATACATATTATTTATTTAAATTAATTATCATTTGTTTGAATTTGAATTAAATCTTTTGATTTAATTAAGTTTAAATATTGCCCTTTCTTCTATTTTAAATTCTTCTTCTAATTAATTAAATGTTTCATTTAATTAATTTCATAAAAGTAATTTAATTAAATAAATCTTATTTAATTAAAAATATCTTATGCTTTCTTTCTAAATCACAATTAGGTATTTTTGTGAAATCTTCTCATATCATAATTAAATATTTTATTTAATTATGAGATCTTCTGCTTTTTTCAATAAAACATGATTAAAGCTTTATTCTTATCACAAATTTTCTCCTGCTTTTAAAAGCTTAATTAAATATTTTTATTTAATTAAGAAAAGCTGAATATCCTCCACAAATAAATATTTTGAATTTTTAATTCATTATTTATCAGCTTTTAAATCTTCCTTTTATTCTTTTAAAGAAAGATGATTTCTTATCTGCTTTTCTTTTTTCCTCTTTCATAAAAATAGAAAAATCTTGTTTCTAGGTTTCTTCTATTTTCTCTTCAGCTTCATCTTTCTTCAGCCATTCGATCTGCCAGGAATTATCACAACCGTCAATCAAGACAGCCAATCAGAATCATTCGAAAAACTCTATAAATACCTGTGTGAATCCAAGCATTGGTAATAGGCAATTAATTAGAGTTCATGCATTTAATTCATTTAGTATTCATTTATCATAGCATCATGTTTATTTCAAGCTTATTAGTATTAAATCATATCATAGCTTAATCTTGCATCATACATCATATCAAAATCTCGTTCTTTAGGAAGACAGTTTGTTGAGCCTAGCCTACAATCTGAGAACACAAAGCTGGAATCGACAAAAACACTAAAGATAGAGGACAATAGGACGACAATGGAAGCAGAATACTAAGTTTGCACTTCTTTACTTTTTTATATTATGTTTTGATATAATGTCCTATTGGTGTGTTTGAATAGTTGTTTCAATTCATTTACGCATTTACTTTTCAATCACACATATATAAATATATATTTACATAATGTTTTTGTCAAAAGCCAAAGTTCTTGACAAGCAGACTAACTTTGTAAATAACAAACTTGCATGATAACCAAAAACCTATAATCAAACCTAGACTAGAGACCAACCCTTACAAAATTCACGCTTACAGCCCTTTGTAACTATGCTTGCTCAAACATAGGCTTAATATGCTTCCAAAATTTATAGAACAAATATACATTGTCAATAGAGGGTACATAGCCTAAATGAAGACACAAAATTCATGACATTCATATACAAAAACCACCTTAGAAGATGATCAAATTTAGTATTCTTCCATGCACGCCACAAAATTCTCTCCTTGTCCTTCGAAGTTTGCAACCAATTCCTTTCCTTTTCTTTTGCACCTTGATGCTCAAATGCGATTATCTGCCACTATGTTTGCAAAAGCACGAATACCCAAAAAAGTGTAAACCTGATTTTCCATAATTAACTGGTCCATTCATGGATTAGAAACAAAAAGCACACATTCATGTGAACATAGGAAAGACATTGAAAAATATTTTTCTTTAAAATCAACCTCCATAGTTGGGCAAATAAAATGGGAATTTTTACTCAATGCTTTTAGAAAGATCTTATCATTATTATACTCAAATTCCAACTTAATATCATCATAAATTTCCTGAAACCCTTGTCGCTGCTTGAGGAATTTCCTAGGAAAAATCCCACCTATGAACCCTTTTCCCTTAAACAGATTCAACCATTTGCAATGCGTTTGCTTGAAGAAATTGTTCCTTCACAAATTTCCCTGCAATTCTCTCTACACCACCTAATGATTGACAAAAATCCATTAGATTTGAGAAAAAGATTGACAACACTTGAGATGGTTGAAGGATCCTTCTCGCTTTGGGGCTAATGACATGGAAACCAATGACTGTGCAGATGGAGTCTTCAACCCTTGGGAAATTTAGTTTAAACATGATAGCTAAATCCTCTCATGACAAGTAACCCTCAAAGGGTCTCTCTCATGGCTGCAACTTCAAGAGCACCTGAAAGTTCTAGGGTTGATAAGACATTATGTCCTAAAAGAGGGCACTTAAAACATAGCACACCACATACTTTGCCACCTTCTCGTTAGAAATTTCCACTCCCACTCGCCAATCAAACAATGCAAGATATGTAACTATGAAGGCATTGTGGTTTAAATAATGAAACCTTCATTCAAAAGAATAAAGATTGATGATAAATTTTATCACCAACATGATTGCAAAACCCCTATAATCTACGATCTCCAGATTTGGCATGCTTCACATAACAATTTTGTTTGTGCTAAGAAGTCCCATCCTGTAGAATCATTAAAACTCCATCCCTTGAAAAATAATGAAAATTGAGCCCTTTTCTTATCACCATTAGTAAGGCACCTACAAAAAACACACGTTAGAACAAAATGGTGGCAAAGATGCCACACGGTGAAAGAGCAGCCTTTGTTTGCCTGCTACACGAGTTTCCAATCTGGATATTGTGCATCTTAACACATAATCTAGATAGGAATTTGATAAATAACCGTGGCATATTTTGTGTTGAAATTTAGAATGTTGAACTATAAGATGACCATCCATTGTAGCATATTTTATGATGAAATTTAGAATACTGAACAGTAAGCTAACCATCTTCCTACCACATGTGTATTAAGATTGCTTGATCTGTACCACACTCCCTTCCTGATGACATAATGTATATATGTATATATTTAACAAAACGTACCTTTTGTGCCTTTAGACTATTCAAGATTTGAGGCATCTTGGTGTGCAATTTCCTCCAACAGAGGGTGTTCTCTTATTTGATTAATGTCTTGGGCTAGAAAAATTTCCTGATTATTACATCCCATATTTGCTAAGTAATCTGCTAACTTGTTACCTTCTCAATATGTGTGAGTGATTTGGTAATTCTAAAATTTTTCTAACAAAGACAAGCTCTTTGAAGATGTAGACACCTAAAATGTCCTAAGTCTCAAGGAAAGCATCATTTTTCTTGGTCGCCATCCTTCGATAATTGAATAATTTTAATTATTTAATTATGTTCAATCATATTTTTATTAATTAAATAATTTTTAATTATTTAATTAATTCACCTTCTCATTTCTATTCTATCCTGATCAATTACAATTATTTAATTGTGTCACTAATACCCCCTTTCTTCAATAATTAAATAAATCATTATTTATTTAATTATTTATCTTTCATCATTTAGATAATACACAATTATTTGACCTTTATTCTTCTATAATTGTCACTGTCAAAATTATTTTAATTATAAAATATTCTTTAACAAATAATTCAAATCAATTCTCCATGACTAATTTTTCATTTTTCTCCAAATAAATAATTTGAATAAATTATTTATTTCTTCTCCACTCTGTCCCTTTCCTCCATTTCCCTCCATTTTCGAATAAATAATTTAAAATAAATTATTTATGCACCTCCTCCACCAAAAGATGCCTCCGCCATTAACCCCCTCAATATAGCTTTCTGCTGTCATAGCCATCGACGCCATACCTATCATGCACTCCTCCAAGAATGGTAGAATATTCTTGTGCATCACCCTCGACCATTAATCTTGGTATCCTTCCTGAGGTTTGATCTTTGTCCATCCATTTCCTATGTCCTCCTGCATCCTCATCCCAATGCATCTTGGAATACTTCTAGAGGATTAATCTAGACCGTCCATTCGAATGGTTGTCTATAAAATCAACCTTCCTCTCCCATTTTCAACTTAACAACCATTTTGTCTCCAAATTTCTACTTACAATTTGCAGGTTTTTGCACAAGTCTACTTCAAAATATGAGGGAAAATATTGTAAAAGGAGAAATAGGAGAGAAAGACAAGTGATTCAAGTACAAGCATGGGGAGTATTTTGGTTTGATGCTTTCATTTTACTCATGTTTTGTTTGTTTTCTCTTGTTTAGATGTGGTTTATAGCTTAGAGGTGTTGGCTGTCACTTTATCTAGGCTAGGAATGATCTAACCCCATCTTACATTGGTGAACTTGACGCGAACAATGTTTTTGCAAATTTTTGTACAATTTTTTGCTTGATTTTACAGATTTTAGGTACAAAACGACGAACTAATAGGGAGAGAAATGACACATTTTCAAGCACCGACGATTCAATAAATGCACACACATTTGATGATAATGACACATTTGGTGTGAGGCACCTATGGGTGGTAAATTGAATTCAAAAAATGTGACGCATCAGCCTCCTATGACACAACGCAATGACACAACCGCTGAAAGGATACATTTGTCTGCTAGGTAAAAAGTTTTGGTTTTAGTATCTTTTTCATCTTTCTTTTGATTTTTGAGAGTACAATAGAGTTTTTGGGTTACTAATCTTCTGTTTGTAGTGTGTGGCTTTAGGTTGGGACTCCCAAAATTGCTTCTTTTTGGAGCAAGAAAAAAATTGAGTCCTTTAGTTTTTAGTCTTCTTTGAGTTTTAGTTTAGTTTAATCTCTTTACTTTCATTTTTAGTTTAGTTGTTAGATTTTGGTTTTAGTTTTGTGCTAACCCCCTTTTGGTGCTAACTTGGAGTTTGTGCAACTTTTTCGTCAGTCCAAGATCTTTCTTTTTTTTTGAATACTAACAAGTGGTTTTGTAGGTTTGAATGTCCAAGGATTAGAATTTGAAACAACTTTTTTGCTTGTTTTAGATTAGATAACATTTTGTTTGATGCTCTAAAAAGAATGATTGGCTTTCTCACATAGATTTAATTAGAGGATAAATGAACCACCATGTCTTAGTGTTTGAAGGATGGTAGGTATTATGCTCTCACCTTGTGCAAATGTAGTGATCAAAAAGCCAAACCCATCTATTTTTGTGTTTAAACCTTAGAGGGGCCTGTCTCGCAAGAGGGAATGACTCCAACTAGTTTTTTGCTAAGGCCAATATATAAAAGGATGAGACTAAGATGTCAAGTCTTCGTGGTATGTAGGCCTTAACCGTACAGTTTCATTCGAAATATGGTACCTACCTTTTCTTTTAAAGGTATAAGATCCCCTAGTAGAGTGATTAAAGCCTTAAGTGGCTTGTTGTATGCTCGCGAGGTGCCACATCCCCGATTATTACTAGAACCCTCTTGTTTTTAGAAACCTAGCCCTTTGGCCATTGCTTGGTATGGTGCAAGGTATAGGAACATGCTCGAAGTTACTCACTACTGACTCCCTTGAGTAGAAATAACAATTCTCGAGAAGTGACTACCTGGGAATCTAAGGTTGGTGTGCCTGTAGAAGTGAGTGTCATGGAGAGGAGCGAGTGCCACCAAACTTCTAAGCTATCCACTCTTGAGAAGGAGAGGTGCTAAAAAATGATTTGGGGTATTTTAGTGGGCCTATACCAAGTATACAAACCATTTCCTACTAGGATTCTGCTTGTTTTCTCAAAACATAAAACATCAAACCAATCCAAAACAAAGTGCTTGATACTGTTTGTTTTGTTTTCCAGTCATATCTCATCAGAAACATTAAAAAAATTGGACCAAAATCATCACAAAATATCAAAATTGTCAAAAAAAATATTCTGGAATCACAACTGTAAGACGCAGACTCACAACTGCTACTGTGAACCATAATTGAGATCTGGAAAACCACAATTGTCTACCTGAACAAAAATTGCAAAAAACAAAGGCGCATTTAACAACCTGAACCGCAACTGTGCAATGCTTATGCTGAAAAACTAAACCACAATTGTTTGCTAAAAAAATTTCCCAAAATTTGTGTCCAAAATATTATCAAAACAAATCCACAGTGACCTCTATCTGATAAACCAAAGACTTGCAAGTTTCACCACCTCATTCTAGCATTTCCATTAGGGATACATTACATTATAGTTTACCTCTCTCCATCCTTTGCATTGCCTTAACCAAACTTTGATCCTTAGGTTGCATTTTAGGCTTTCAAACTTTGAACATAGGAACACCTTTGAGCTTTTGGAAAATTCTTGGTCATATACTCTACTTGTCATTGAATTTTATCCTCCATATTATCAAAACCTTTTCATTATCACCCTCATCACGTTTGATTCTTAAGCTTTCATCATAGCCTTAGCTCAAACCTTGTCAAAATAATCTCCTTGAATGGTCAATGACACTTAGAATTGTTACCTTGAGTTTACATTAGCCTCATTGTCATCCTTTGTTCAAGATTCCTTTGCATCTAGATTACATCCCTATCCCAAACATTTCACATTTACCTTAGCATCATATCAATCTTTCATCCATTAGTCTCATTATCCTTGCATTTTTATACCCCAAAAAAATACAAAACATAGTTTCAACCTTAGTTGCATTATTACCTTAATCCTCAATTAGCACCATTTAGTTACCTCATCATCATCCTTAATCATTAGAATCCTTTAGTTTTTATTAGCGTCATCCTCATCTTGTACTAGCCTCATTTATCCTTATATCAAGAAAATCCAAAAATATAGCTTAGATCATCATCATCTTGCATTGCCTTTCAACTTGCAAAAGTCTCACATGGTTGAAACGAGGTCACAAGCCAAACAAAAGGACATGGGTTTCCTAAGCGACCCCTTTCCTAACAATGTAACATATTCAAATCAATCTACACCTCACAAGAACACACCACAAAGAGAAGAAAGTGACCCTTGGGAAGACCTAAACCTTGAACAATTCAACAAGAGATTGACCTCTCAAGAGATTTAAAGGGCTTATCAAGATCCTAGAGTTTTGAGTATAGTTGACCAACTTTTTGGTGCCAATCCAAATAATTTTTTCTATGCATTATCCAAAAGGGGAGCCAAGTTACCTCAAGGTTTTGACGTATCAACCATCATAGAACAAGAAACTGAAAATCCATTTGGCATTCCCTCATCACAACAAATGACAAACATACCCCTTGGGACAACTAAACACATGACTACTATCACTACAACACACATTCCAAACATCCCAACTCATAACACTACACAAGTTCAAACTTTCACATTTGGTAGTTCCTCAAACACCAAGGGTAAAACTTTCACGAATCCTCTCTTTCAAAGCACAAATCAAGGTTCCACATCACAAGGTCCTACACCTTTGATCCAAAATATAAACCAAGGTCACGCACCCTTGACCCAAAATGCAAACCAAAGTTCTATATCCACACCCCAAAACACAAACCAAGGGCCCTCATTCCAATTCCAAAGTACACCTTCATTAAATCAACCTCCACCAAATAACCCTAGGAAGGTGCACATTATCTCACAAAAGGCCCCAAATCAAAACCACAATCAAGGGTCTACTACATCATTCCATAATACCAACCAAGGGACTATTCCATCACTTAAAAATACAAATCAAGGATCCCTTCCATCATTCCAAAACTCCACTCAAGGACCACTACCCTCACTTCAAAATGTCAATCAAGGGACCATTCCTTCATGTCAAAATTTCAATCAAGGGAACATTCCTTCACATCAAAACATCAATCAAGGGCCTACACCTTCATATCAAAACGTAAATCAAGGTTCCATACCCTCACTTGCAAATCAATGATTCAATTTCCAAAACCAAAACATGAATCAAGGGTCCATACAACAATTGCAAAGCACCATACCAAATACAAACCTCACCTTTGGAAAAAATACAAACAGCAATTTCATTCCAAATCAAAACAACCTGCACCTATATGAAAATCAAGGTTCCATATCACAAAGCATCAATCTAAATCCAAATCCAACATATGACCTCAATGCCAACACTATGACATCACATCAAAGCAATGCAACACCGTCCCCAACATATGCAGACCCTTGAACAATGAATGAACAACATGCAATTGGGAAGCAGTAAGAATACATACTCTATGGAGTTTTAATATGCTCTTTTCCATTTGATTGAAATCTATACATTCCACCCTTTCCCCCAAATTTCACAACACCACCTTTTCCTAAATATAAGGGGATAGGGGGTCCAGTAGAACATATCCGTGATATCAACACATCATGTATGTAAGTTGCATATGATCCCACCTATTTGATGAGGTTATTCTTGTGAAGTCTCACAAGGGCAGCCCTATATTGGTTCTCACATCGTCCATAAGGAATCAAAACATGGGGTGAACTAGCCGACAAATTCATCAATCATTTCACCTTCAACATTAAAAATGATGTCACCCTCGCAACATTGAGCATGAAAAAACAAGAGGAAGGGGAATCACTAACCTCGTTCTACCAGAG
>VDFB02276109.1:0-37958 GCA_007258455.2 Sequoia sempervirens | reverse complement strand
GATGCAATGTACATATAAAGCCTTGCTTATATAGGCAAGGAGTGAGATAGGATTGGACAATATCATGACAAGTGTCTTAATCCTATCACATGAGAAAACTAAGTCATAACAACCTCAATGCAAATATTAAATGCATGAGAGAATTATTAAATGCTTAGATAATTAAAAGCAAATAATGAGACATGGCCCCATTATAACTAACTTTTAGAAATGACAACTAGGAAACTTAACTCCCAAGTAAACTTATAATAATGTGAATAGGTCCTCACTAATAACTAGTTAGGAAATAACCCCATTCAGCCAAACAACATCAAGACTTAATCACATTCCTCAATCCAAACATTCATAAAACAAGATCACAAACCAATATGAACATTCACAACCAAAATTGAAGATCACTTACCATTTACCCGAACTGACTTGACTCAACTTAGGCAAACTAGGGTGTGAGTGTGTGTATGCTCAATTAGGCTCATTAAGGGTTACCAAACAAAGTTCTTCTAAGTGATGCTTCCCCTCTCTTCCGGAGGTTTGAACCTGTTCCTGCATTTAGCTTAGTACATCGTAACAATAGTTAACCAATAACAATACATTCATATGCATCACATATATTTCATATACATAATCATTATAAAACATTAAATTGAATCAAACATTCATTCATCATATAATTTCCATCAAGATTCATACACAAAACACATTCACATATATTAAAGAATTTTTACCAAACAAGGTAATAGTAAATAGGTAATAACACACAGGGTGTAACATATTCCCCCCTTGTGAACCATCATCCCCGATGATTATTATGTATCAAATATGATCATAACATAAAACTCAACATCACAAAACATAACATTACAAAACATCATTGTTTTTAGGAGTTTTCAAAATCTAGCAAGATTTGTGGAAACTTTTGCTTCATTTCAGCATAGTCTTCCCATGTGGCAGAAACTTCTAGATACTGATCACACTGGACCTTGCATTGTAGAACCTCTATGTTACATAAGTGGATCTTATGTGTGTCGAGCACCTTGAGAGGATCGATTATTACCACTCGTGGGTCCTATGCCTATAAATCATTCCAATCAATAACATGGTTATCGCCTGGTATATACTTCTTAACATTCGAGACATGAAAGACATTATGCATCCTGGAAAGAGCTGGTTGCAAGTCAATTCTATATGCAATAGGGTTGACTTCTTCAAGAACGTCAAATGGACCTATGTAGCACAGAGCTAGTTTGGATGACTTTCCAAACTTGATAGAACTCTTGTGAGGTTTAACTCTCAATAAAACCTTATCCCCAATTGAGAAATTTTTGGGTGCCCGTTTAAAATTAGCATAACTTTTCTGCCTATCATTATCTTTTGCTAGCCTCTGCTTGATAATTCCAACTTGTTCCTCCATTTCCGATAACATCTCTGGCACAAGGCTTATCCTATCTTTTAACTTATCCCAACTTATAGAATTTCGACACTTCCTGCCATATAATGCTTCAAATGGAGCCATCTTGCTTGTAGAATGATAGGAGTTGTTATATGCAAACTCAACCAAAGTTAGGTAATCCTCCCATTTTTATTGTTGATCCATGCAATACATCCTTAATAGGTCTTCTAATACTTGGTTCACCCTTTCAGTTTGTCCATCCATTTTCGGATGATATGCAAAACTTATGTTCAGTTGAGTCCCAAGTGAAGAAAACAAAGTTTGTCAAAATCTAGATATCACACGAGCATTCCTATCAGAAATGATCTTTTTAGGAATCCCATGCAATCTAATATCTCTTGAATAAAATTTTGTGCTATTATAGGAGCTCTGGCAGTCAAATTCCTGGTATGAAGTGAGCTACCTTTGTAAGCTTGTCAACCACTACCAAAATGGCATTGTGCTTATTCCTCGACATTGGAAGACCTTGCACAAAATCCATGCTAATAAATTGCAACTTTCTTCCTAGAACTTCATGTGGATAAAAAAGACCCGCAAGATGATGATGCTCTCCCTTAACTCTTTGACATCCTAAGCAACTTGCTTAAATATCGTTGCATCCCCTTTCATTCCCTTCAAGAAATATAATGGATTTACATTGACCAACATCTTAGTTACATTAGGATGTCCTGAATATGGTGCATTGTGAACTTCTTTCCATACCATGCTTCTTAATTCCCCAGTTTTAGGTACATAAATCATTTTCTTAAATCTCAATAAACCATTAGGTTTGAAGTGATATCATTTGTACCTTCGATCTTACAGATTGTCCGAGAGTGCTTGCTTGACTTGTTCATAAAACTCGTCACCCTTAAATTCTCACAACACTTGACCTTTGAAGTCAGTTTGGATTGCCATCATCGAGGAGATATGCCTCCTACAACTTAGGGCATTGGAAACCCGATTCTCCTTTCCCATGATATAATTGATGTTGAAATCATAATCAAATATCAATTCCAACTATCTCCTTTATCGTGCATTCAAATTAGGTTGAGTAAACAAATACTTCAGACCATGATGATCAGTCTTTAGTTCAAACAGTTTCCCCAACAAATAATGTCTCTACATCTGTAATGCATGGACAACTGCTACTAACTCCAAATCATGCGAAGCATAATTTTGTTCATAAGGCTTCAACTTCCTTGACTCATAAGCTATGACTCACCCTTCTTGCATCAATACTCCACCTAAACCTTCTCCTTAAGCATCTGTAATAACTATAAAGTTACCATCTGGATTTGGTACCTTTAGTATCAGTGCTGTGGTCAGCCTTTCCTTGATTTGTTAAATGTTGCTTGACATTTCTCATTCCACTCAAACTTCTTCCCCTTCCTTTGTAATGACGTGATGGGAAAATCTATTCTTGAAAAGTTTGCAACGAATTTTTGGTAATACCCAGCCAAATCCATAAAAGTTTTAACTTCCAGAACATTCTTAGGCACCGGCCAATCTAGCACTGCTTTTATCTTCACTGGATCAACTGCAATCCCATCAACTGAAATCACATGACTCAAATACTGTACTTCCTTCTAGAAGAAGGTACACTTCGAGAGTTTTCCGTATAGCTTATGTTCTCAATCGTTGGAGAACAATCTCTAGATGCTTGAGATTTTCCTCTTCATTCTTGGAGAAAATAAAAATATCATCCAACAAGACCAACAAAAACCTATCCAAATATTCCCTAAATACATTATTCATTAGGTTCATGAATGTTGTTGGTGCATTTTTTTGCCCAAATGATAGGACTGTGAACTCATAATGACCGTGTCTAGTCCTGAAAGCTATCTTGAAAATGTCATCCTTGATTCTTAGTTGGTGATAGCTTGAATGTAGATCAATCTTCGAAAACATTGCTGCTCCTCGCATCTGATCAAAGAGATCATTGATATGTGGCAATAGATACTTATTTTTTATCGTTGCTTTTTTAAGCAACATATAGTCAATATATAAGCACAGCGTACCATATTTTTTCTTCACAAAGATCATTGGCGCCCCCCAGGGTGAGACACTGGGTCTTATCAATCCCTTGGACAATAATTCTTCTAATTATTCTTTTAACTCCATTAATTCAGTTGTGGTAATTCTATATGGTACTTTCGTTGTAGGCTCCAACCCTAGAACTATGTCGATGGAGAAATCAAATATTCTCTTAGGAGGTAATCCAAGTAATTCATTTGGAAATACATCCACAAATTTCCGTAGGATAGGATATTTCTCCATATCTGTTTTTCCAAATTCCAACACCTCACCTTCTTCGACATCTTGGGAGTCTTGAGGTCCATAATATACTACACCATCTTGAGAAATGAACTCTTTTCATTCCTCAAGTTTCTCCATTTTTATTGTAAAGAGTTGACAACTTTTCTTCTTTGCTCTATGCATTTGTACAACGGATATCTGACGTAGCTTAACCTCTCTAAGTGTTCCTTGCAATGACACCTAGTTACCTAGATCATCTAAGTATTCACTTGTTTTTGGATGACAATATACTTTGGCCCTATGTTTCCATAGTAAATTCATTCCTAAGATGACATCATATGAACCTAAGGGAGCTACATACAAATTCACTTCTGTAGAGAAACTCAGGAGTTAAAACCTTGCTTCAAATAGACATTGATTGACTTCAGCTCTTGTCCGATTTGCATATTCAACAATCCAAGACTTTTCCATGTAACCAAATTTTCTAGACATCTGACTAGCTATTCTAAGGTAAATAATTTTTTTTGTGGCACCAATATCTATTAAAATTCAAATAGAAATTCTGTAATGTCCCCATTTTTGCGAGCATCAGAGTTTGTAAGGATTAGCCTATCATTTGACCCTCGTAGGCTGACAAATGTGATGAGAGGGTCTTCCTTGGCAGTTATCCAGAGTTTCAGGACCTTACTCCTCCAATTGATTCAGGTTTGGATCTTTGCAAGGACTCACAGAGTGATATTCAGACACTTACTATTTATAGTAAGTCAGGCCGACAGGGGTTACTATTTTTGGCAGGGCACCTGGCTCAGCTAGTCTTCTCAGTTTCAACCTAGTTTGACAGTTTGTTGAGCAAACGAAGAATTACGAAGCATTTAATAATATAATTAAATGATTATTATTATGACTTTATATTATAAAGTCACTTTAATTGAAATATTAAAATATTAATTATTAATGGCAAATTATAAAGTATTTAATACTTTATATTAAAGGAGCATTATTATTATTAAATGAGTATTTGTTACTCATTTAATATGGACGCCATTTATTAATAATTTGCCTAAGTCTCTAAAAGGGCGAATTATTATATTATTAAATGCAATTAAGTTGATTTTTTGAAAAAAGGGTCGAACTTTTGAGGAGAAAGATATATATTTCTCTTCAAGACAAATGGAACTCATTATTGATGATCATTTGAATTTGTCTTTTCTCTCTAAGAACATTTGGAGTTGGAGAAACAAGGGTTTCTGCCATCCGGTTTTGGAGAACGTCAACTCTTCAGAATCAAGCATACTGAGGTTGTGAAAGATCAGCTGAAGCTTGCTAACAGGGTAGCTTTGTTCAGAAGTTACATTCGTGCTTACAGGGGAAAATAATTAAGGGTTTGAAGAAGAAAATATTAAATCTACAAGAGATCAACTTCCAGCTTCATTCTTATTTCTCAGGCTATTGTATCTCCAGTCGTACCATATCATTTATTACTTGCAGATCAGAATTTTAGTGTTGGCTGCTACAGTACTCGTGAATAGTGTCGCGCTACAGTACGCACTACAGTACCCGTGCTACAGTGCCCGCGTATAGTGATTCGCTACAGTGATTCTTTCAACCTCCAACTGCTGCATACATCTCTGCGCTTCAAATCAGGTTCAAACGTGCAGGTCTAGGTTGGTTATGTTCATTGTAATTGTTGTTATTGAATATTCAGGTCTGAATATATATGTAAATCTGAGATTGAGGATTGTTGTGTGTATTTCTGAGCTCTATCTGGTCATGGATGTATGTGATTGATGCTCAGAACTAAATCTCTTAACTGCTGTACATTTCTGGGTTATAATAGTTTGCAATCAGTCAAGTATACACTCAAAAATTTGTACGTGCACTGCTGTTCAAGTATCAAGGGCATGTCATAGTGTTGTTAGTATTTACATGTTGAAGTTCAAATGGTGTCAATACGTCTATCACTCAGAAATCTCTATATTGTATGCTTTTTATAACCTCTTAATTGGCACATGAATTACATCAACTTAGTGCTTTGGGAAAATTATTGTTCCATCAAGGGTAGGACATCACAGTGGTATCAGAGTCAGGTTCCTGCCATCCTGTTGGGAGAACAAAAAGAAATTTGAGTTGCTACAATGGAATTTAGTGGATTTTTCGAACAGTTCATAAGGGAATGTGAACATGATGCTTCCATATTCCGTGCAGAATATTAGAGTATGTCAGATGAGTTCAAGAATGATGTTTCTTTTGACTGCTACTTGAATTGTGTGTTGATTTGGTATCCTGGAAATGTGGGTGTGGTCAATTACATTAGAAGAACAATGAAAGAAAAAGCAGAACATTCTATTGATGAAGGGATCGAGAAAGAAGCAGAAGTGCTTGTTTGTGGTTTGCAGCCCACAAATATGGAAGTGGGTGAAGATACTGTCACATCGGAAGCTTCTACCTCGCCAGTTGAGCTTGAGGTGACTATGGACTCATTGTAGAGCGCCCAGTTGGCCCTTCAAGAGTCACAGTCACGGTTGGACGTGCTTACCGTGGAGTTGAGTTTGACACAGTCTCCACCAGCTGCAGATACAGTACAGTTACATATAGTGGCAGTCGGTGAGGATCATACATCCACGGGTTGTAGAGAGGATATGGTAACATCCATGCCAGATACAGGGGCAGTTGACTCAGTTGGGATGAGTACTTGGATTGAGAGCAGCAGAGGACCACATGTTACATCAGGTTCTCCTGTGGCCAGTACGATGACAAATGATGCAGGTTCGACAGTTGATAGCTCTTGTGTGGTTGTGGTGGATTCTCCTGAGAGTTGTGTGTTAGTACACGATGTTACTCCATCATCTTCACAAGGGACTCACAGAGTGTCATCTGGTTGGGAGTATGGCTCTCATATAGATTTGTTTCCCTCTCTTGGAAGCAAATCTGTTACTTCATCCCATGCAGCTGATTTTGGATGCCAGCTTGTTGTTTTTCAGAGTCAGAGGGATTCAAGTGTTGTTAGTGATGAGCCATTAACAAAGGTTGGAGCATTTTACCGTGACTACACAGTGAGGAGTGCTCATCACTTTTCTTTTGTTCCACACAAAGAGGACTTGATGATCCATCAGTGTGGATTGGCTCCGGGATTATACAGTCCTTTGTGGGATGGGTATTCACCATCTTCAGAAGATGGGATTAACGGCTGCAAGCGCCTGACTTAGCTATTTGTGGGGGATTACTTGCAGGGACAACTGTCAGTTATACATCATGCTGATATGTATCCAACAGGGTTTGCGACTTCTAGGTCACAAAATTTTCTTATGGGTACATGGTTACAGGATGACTATGGTGTCAGTTGGCATGATGATTTGGTTAGTTATCACATCCATGGGAGTTTAGCGGGAGCTGTAGAGAGATATTGTGTTCTAGACACTTCCAGATATTTTTATCTCTATATGGCGAATGGATGTGGGATTCGGTTGTTTTGGGATCCTAGTGGCGACAGGTTTGGCACAGTGTATTGGATGGGTCCCATTGGTTTGCTTCACCACTCCTGGCACGGTGAAGTTGAGATTAGAGTAGCGCAGAGGAAGTCAGAGGGTATTAGGCATGGCAAACTTCCATTTTGGGTTTGGGATCCAGGGATATTTTGCGCAACTATGTTTATGCTGGTGCTACAGGAGTCAGTTAGGGATATGTGGGACATTTCACAATTCTTCTTTTGGGCCTCCTGAGGATTGGAGTTTCTTTGCAGTGGAGATTGCTTGGGGACAAGTAATTTCAAGGAGGGCGGATTGTAATGTCCCCATTTTTGCGAGCATCAGAGTTCGTAAGGATTAGCCTATCATTTGACCCTTGTAGGCTGACAAATGTGATGAGAGAGTCTTCCTTGGCAGTTATCCAAAGTTTCAGGACCTTACTCCAATTGATTCAGGTTTGGACCTTTGTAGTGACTCACAAAGTGATATTCAGACACTTACTATTTATAGTAAGTCAGGCCGACAGGGGTTACTATTTTTGGCAGGTCACCTAGCTCAGCTAGTCTTCTTAGTTTCAACCCAGTTTGACAATTTGTTGAGCAAATGAAGAATTATGAAGCATTTAATAATATAATTAAATGATTATTATTATGACTTTATATTATAAAGTCACTTTAAGTGAAATATTAAAATATTAATTATTAATGGCAAATTATAAAGTATTTAATACTTTATATTAAATGAGCATTATTATTATTAAATGAGTATTTGTTACTCATTTAATATGGACGCCATTTATTAATAATTTGCCTAAGTCTCTAAAAGGGCGAATTATTATATTATTAAATGCAATTAAGTTGATTTTTTGAAAAGGGTCGAACTTTTGAGGAAAAAGATATATATTTCTCTTCAAGACAAATCGAACTCATTATTGATGATCATTTGAATTTGTCTTTTCTCTCTGAGAACATTTGGAGTTGGAGAAACAAGGGTTTCTGCCAATCAGGTTTTGGAGAACGTCAACTCTTTCAGAATCAAGCATACTGAGGTTGTGAAAGATCAGCTGAAGCTTGCTAACAGGGTAGCTTTGTTCAGAAGTTACATTCGTGCTTACAGGGGAAAATAAGTAAGGGTTTGAAGAAGAAAATATTAAATCTACAAGAGATCAACTTCCAGCTTCATTCTTATTTCTAGGCTATTGTATCTCCAGCTGTACCGTATCATTTATTACTTGCAGATTGGAATTTTAGTGTTGGCTGCTATAGTACTCGTGAATAGTGTCGTGCTACAGTACCTGTGCTACAGTGCCCGCGTACAGTGATTCGCTACAGTGATTCTTTCAACCTCCAACTGCTGCATACATCTCTGCGCTTCAAATCAGGTTCAAACGTGCAGGTCTAGGTTGGTTATGTTCATTGTAATTGTTGTTATTGAATATTCAGGTCTGAATATATATGTAAATCTGAGATTGAGGATTGCTGTGTGTATTTCTGAGCTTTATCTGGTCATGGATGTATGTGATTGATGCTCAGAACTAAATCTTTTAACTGCTGTACATTTCTGGGTTATAATAGTTTGCAATCGGTCAAGTATACACTCAGAAATTTGTAGGTGCACTGTTGTTCAAGTATCAAGGGCATGTCATAGTGTTGTTAGTATTTACATGTTGAAGTTCAAATGGTGTCAATATGTCTATCACTCAGAAATCTCTATATTGTATGCTTTTTATAACCTCTTAATTGGCACATGAATTATGTCAACTTAGTGCTTTGGGAAAATTATTGTTCCATCAAGGGTAGGACATCACAGCCAGACAAAGGACCTGAAACTTCTACTGAAGTAATCTGGTACTCCGCTTGCCGATTTTCCACTGCAGCATGAATCCTTTGTTGAAATGTAACTCTTTGAGGTGGGAAGAGAGTTGCCATGTGGTTGTGACCCTGATGGTTTGTTGGGACACTAGCTTGTATAGTGATCCCCACCACATGTATAACATCCTTTCATTGGTCCCCTCTTTTTCGCAAGTCTTCTAGAATTACTTTCATTTCCACCAACATTGTTGTTGAAGTTGTTGAAATTGTTGTTGTTTCCCCTTTGATCTATCCTTGGTTCATTCCAATTATTTTGGGGTCCCTTGCCCCCTTTCTTTTGGAAACTTTTCCCCTCATTAGGATTCTTTCAAACTTGATTGGTTTGTGACCAATTGAACTTCTTTCTATTTCTCTCCCGATAGTTTGAGATAGACTTGAACCGTTGTTCCTGCTTAATTGCTTTCTTGTACACCAAGTCCATGGTAGCTAGACCGTGCACATCTACGTCACCACCTATTTGAAAATTAAGACCCATGATAAACTTCCTTATATGAAATTGCTCATCCATTTGGTACATAGGTATGTACTTCAGGAGTTGAGTGAACTTCTCCCAATACTCATTCAGTAAGGAATCACCTTGCCTCAGGTTCTGGAAATCAGTAAGCTTTTGGTCATAGAAGAGTTGAGACAACAATCACTCTCAAAAAATCTCCACAAATTTGCTCCAAGTGAGACTTAAGGAAATAAGTCCAAGCTCTATCTTCTTATTCATCCACCAGTTGGATGCTTCACCGATCAACTGAAATGCTCCCCAAATGGATTTTGTGACCTTGGAGTATTTCTAAATTCAAAATACTTCTCCATCTCCATAAGCCATGCTTCCACTGCATCTCCAGTAGTACTACCTTCAAATTTTGGCGGTCTAATATTTCTCATGTCACGAGATAACTCACTTTCCAAATGCTTCCTTTTGGTTCCCTCAGAACGAGATTGAGACTTATTATTCTCATGTTCACAAATTGAGTGCAATCATGAGAATTCTCCCCTTCTTCTTTGTTGTTGGGAACTTATTCTTCATTATTTGTGACTTCTTGTTCCTCTCTTTCCTTCCCCCTTACTTCCTACTCAAAGTTTCCTATTCTCACTCTTGTTTCATCCATGATAGCCAGAATGCAATCCAACTTAGCTTCGACATTCTCAACACCTTGTCCTACTTCTTGACTTCCCCCAAAGTTAGTTCTTGTCCTAACCATTTTTCCCAAGAATAATTACACCTAGAGGTTTCATTTTAATTAGATCTATGAAATTTTACTCAATGTTAACAACATTTCAAAATATCTAACATTCACATAAGAAATTCCATAAAAGATCTCATACAAAAGTTTTGCCTAAACATGCTTTTCATTATAATAAACAAGGATTTCAATTTTCTTGAGTTTACATAGAATGACTATTCAAATAGTCTAAGGGAGAGTATCCATCGGATTCACTCTTCAATACATAACTACATGGGGTATACCCCTCAGATTTTTGCTCATATATGTCATTGAAAGAGAAATAACTCTCTGACCTATTCTCAAATACATAGCTTTTGGGTATATATCCCTCTGATTCACCACTTGAGGCTATTACAATAACTTCCACTAAAGGAAGAATATGAGGATTCCTAAATATCATGATTGGAATAACACTACATTTCGAGGGCATATCTTTGGAAAGTGGTAAAGAGTCCAACCTAACTGGGGATATAGGAGGTACAAAGTTGATAGCTTCTCGCATCCTTCTCCTCTCTTGACTAATTCACATATGGGCATGACTAAAAGTATCATTGTCGCTCAACCAAATGGTATTGTCATAATTGGTTCCCTCAATGGTTTGAACAAGGGCTTCTCTTTCCTTCTTGGCACGTATGTAGTGCTTATTTCCGATGATTGACTTTCTTGCAGTTATCTTGAGACACACCATCCTGGCATAAGAATTTCCAAATATTAGATTCATATAATGTTGGATTGGAAACATAGCAAGCACATAGGTTCTAGAGCTGAACCTAGTAGCTCTGATACCATGTGAAACATGCCCATTGTTCTACCCAGTAATTTTACTATGTTTTACCCACAATTGAATAGTTTATGCATCTAACATTATGAGCAATAAAAATTTTCTTTTCTTTTGAATAATAAATGCACCATTTGAAACATAACCTTTCCAAAATTTTCCATTGCATATCAAATAATCATTTCATCAATACAAATAATGATTTCACTTTACATATATTCAAAATAACATTTCACATTTACAATTTCCATAGAGATGGATACATGATTACATACATAGTTCCAACGAGCTTACTTTCAAAACATAAATACAAATAACCTCCAGAATGTCCTCCAAATCTTGGCCACCAACTACATGAGGAGAAAAATCACTTAAGCGCTTTTCCACCAACCATGGACGTACTGCGGTCCCCCACACATCTACCAAACATGGTAAGATGACCCTTTCCCTTCGACGAAGAGATTGGTTTTGTGACCTCATAATCCTTAGCCTTTTCTAAGCATGGTGATGTGTCCTACATAACTAGAGCTACTATACTATAGCTACAACATGTATGACATTCCCAACCTAGTATTTAATTTCATATCACAATGAACTAGCAGTGTAAATAGTGGCTACTTTACACTACTTTGGCCAAAGATTCATCACCCACTACTCCAAGTGAGGGTCATCTATTTCACCACCTTCATAGCTCGATTTGATTTGA
Organism: Sequoia sempervirens; assembly: GCA_007258455.2. Classification (NCBI taxonomy): domain Eukaryota; kingdom Viridiplantae; phylum Streptophyta; class Pinopsida; order Cupressales; family Cupressaceae; genus Sequoia; species Sequoia sempervirens. The sequence goes on along the minus strand of VDFB02276109.1, from coordinate 26,234 downwards.
CCATTAGTACCTTATACATAGGTTATCCCCTTTCCCATGGAATATCCTAACCCCGGGAATAACCTCTTAATAACTCATATTTGAATGACATTACTACTAAGTATCTCCAAGCAACTCTATCTTATGCTACGTACATATAGTATTGAAAATTTACGTAATAAATAGAATACATTCTTATAAATTCCAATATATATATATAACATTCTTTTACATACATGAAAAACATGAATAAATAACCTTTTCAACATAATTTATAACAAAGGAATAGAAATCAGCATGCATGTATGAAAGCTCCAACTAATAACTCTTCCCTCCTAGCTTAATTCCTCTAGCTTGCTTGCAACTTCCTCTAAGAACAACCCATTTCCCACTTCTAACCTCTTACGAATTCTCTCAACAATACTAATGCAAAATAACAAAACAACTCATTAACTCTCAAGCTCACAACTCACTTTGGACAAAAAACACAGCAGAATAACAACGGAGTAATTAGAATGAAAAGTGTAACAAATGGTAAACAGAGCACCTTTATATATACTAAAATATGAGCAACCAAAGGCTACAAACAATCTAATACTTCTGCCACCTTTCTATTCCCATGCAACGACTCATCTAACTAGTTCACATATTTACAACACATGATAGTCCTTACATTTCAAATCGCTGAGTCAACTTGTCTCAAGAGACAACAAAACTCGTTTACTAAGGCAAATGAACAACAAGCTTTTTAGTAGGTTTCCTACTTGGTTTGTAAGTCGACTACCCCTCTATATTTTTGTTAACTTATCATTGACTTGGTTTATGCATATCCACAAGTTTAAGACTTCATTTTTGCTTCCAAAAGCTACAGGTTTTAGCACCACATTTCATGTTTTAGCGCCCTTGTGAATAGCGTTGTTAAATACTTCTTGATCCAGTGTTCAAACTCTATTAATTTGCTTGCCAACATTTCAACTTTATGCCTCTTATTATGCGCGACCTTTGACTTGGTCTATTATTTGTTTCATGTGTAGATTTTATACTCAACAATGCATTAACACAAGGCAATGCTATATGCGCATAAGCTTTATTTAAAGTATTTTACTAATATCAACTTCAATGCTATATAATGCACTTTGAATATATTTGAAATACTTATCATTCATATATATATTATATATATATATATATATATATATGCATATATATTATTTAACAATATATATATATATATATATATATTAATATTAATATATACTTATTTACTCAAGATTATCAAATGCATTAATTAACAAATATATATATAAATATATCGAAATAACTATCATATATATATATACACAAATATATTGATATATATGTATATATATTATTTTATACATATGTATTAAAATATATATATATATATATATATATATATATATTATATATACATAATATTATTTTAATATTTTTATATAAACACATACTCTTATTTCCATCAATTGAAATATATACATGAATTGTAATATATATATATATATATATGTCACCTCTGTCCAATCGATATTCCCATGTATATGGGTAATTCATCCATGAGCATGCTTAGGTACATCTAGCTATGTATACTCATGTACTTATTTACTCATATATATGAGTTTATCGTAGACACGTACATATATACATATATATACATTTTATGTATATATCATCAATATAATATAAACACACAAGGAAGGATTTTCACTCAACATCGAGACTTAATCACATTCCTCAATCCAAACATTCATAAAACAAGATCGCAAACCAATATGAACATTCACAACCAAAATTGAAGATCGTTTACCATTTACTCGAACTGACTTGACTCAACTTAGACCAACTAGGGTGTGAGTATGTGTATGCTCAATTAGTCCCATTAAGGGTTACCAGACCAAGTTTTTCTCCTGAGTGATACTTCCCCTCTCTTCCGGAGGCTTGAACTTGTTCCTACATTCAACTTAGTACATCATAATAGTAGTTAGCCAATAATAATACATTCATATGCATCACATATATTTCATATACAGAATCATTATAGAACATTAAATCACATCAAGCATTCATTCATCATATTTCCATCAAGATTCATATACAAAACACATTTACACATATTAAAGCATATTTACAAAACAAGGTAATAATAAATAAATAATAACACGGGGTGTAACAAACTAAATAAAAATAAAAATTAAAGACCATCATACAAGAACCTGCACTTGCACTATTGTGAGAGACCATTGGTAATTATTTTCCAACAAATGCAATGAACACTTAAGGGGATTCAACAACAATGAGAGAATCACAAAATGGGAAAGAATTGGTGGTTACTAATATTATTGAAACACATTAACAAAGACATTTTTCTTGAAAATTTGAAAGATCAGTAACTATGATTTCATTTATATCCTTGTTTAACCTTTAATTCGCAAGCATTACTAAATATTAGAGCATAATGACAGGCTTCTAGGGAAAATATCATTATCTAGAACTTTTACTGTATGTTATTTCCACTAGGAATTGTGGTAGTTGTGAATAGTGTACCTCCATTATCTTCCAGTTGCAGAGCAGATAAAAGCTTTGGTGACAAAGATTAAGGCATATGATGTTGAATTTAATCCAACATATTTTCCATCCACCTTGGCCTAGAAGTTAGTCCAGTGTGATATGATGAATTCTGCAAGCCTCAAATAGTCTAATAACTATATTTTGAAGATTAGTTCTATGAGAGTTTTCTCCTTTTGTTAATAACTGTTGACAACATTTTCTAGGAATTTTTTGTATGCTACCTTTTTCCTTGGGAAATTTGTAAAGCAGGACACCACTCTTCTAACGGTTGACTGAATGTTCATAGCATGGTATTCCTTTTGTGATAAAATATTTAGGCAGAAAAGGAAAAAGGTAAAAATGTTATTTTCAAGGCCCATGATACATCACACATATGGGATTCCTATTCAACTGACCGAACTTAAACTCCAGGGTGCACATGCTCCCCACCTCCCTTCCTTTCCTGCCACCCTCCAACCATATTCAACTCATATTCCCAAAATGAGCATAAAGGATCTTCACCATTAGACCCCACTCAAGGTTTCCCTGATATTACATCTTGTGAGAAGCCCAATGTGACGAACATTTATTGTTTCTTCCCCCTAGTAGCAAATGCTTACAGGAAAGTGGATCTCCTTGCCTTGTAATTATCCCCAACATACATGGTGAAATACTGTATCATTAATGTAAATGACTACTTATAGAGGTCATCTTGAGATGACTTAACATGCATGAGTCGAATCCCCTCAAAAATAAAAGCTCTAATTAAAATTCCAATAAAAGCCTTCAATTCTTTAACAAGTGGCATAATTTTGTTACAAGTTCATTCATCTTCAATTAGCACTTGAAGTTGTAAGTCTTTATCAAAGGTTGAATTCTATTATACAGTACATTTTTAATTGAGTAACAAAAAATCCCAAATATAAAATGAATAAAAAAATGTGTCATCTATAGAGGATCTATTAGCAAGATGTCACTCGTCGCTAGCCCTAAGGAGGGCACCTCTAACTTTTCATAGTAACTTTTTGCAATTTATCAATAAGTGCTTTTGTTTTCAAATGCTTTTTCATTTACACTTTTTGATTGAATTGTAGCTAGAATTGGAGGAAGTCTAGAGGTGCAAAGGAAATCTACAAAGAGGAAAGTTGGAAAGAATGTGGGATTTAGGAGTGGAGAAGGATTGAAGGTCGAGAGGAAGAAGGGAATGGAAGAAGTCTAGATGAACTTTGAAAGTCTGTGAAGGGGAACATAGTGCAAGGATGAAAGGTGGAACTTGATTGGAGGTAAAGAGAATAGGGGAATAGAAGAAGTTCACTAGAACTCTGAATTTTTGTAAAGTAGGAGTGGAAGATTAGGGGGATGCAAAGAAGGATGAGAGGTTGGGATGAGGAAAGGAAAGGGTAGATGTCCGAATGAACTCCAAAACATTGCAAATGAGAAGAAAGGGGAAAGGAGTGAGAGAACAAGATAGTGCAGGGATGTGGAAGAGGATGAGAGGTAGACATAAGTCTATATGTTCGTTGAAAACCTACAAATGGAAGAAACAAAGGAATAAATGGGCACAAAAGACTTAGCAGACTTTCTAAGTGGGGCCGATGGTCAAGACAAGAGATAGGACGATTGGAAGAAGTCCAAAAGTCCACAGAATGTTTGTAACTCTGCACGAACTGAGGAAAACAAGCAAAACCTTGCCAAACATAGAACTTCTTTTGGATATTTGTCACTTCCAACATCTAATAGGAACATGGGGTATGACGAGAAACAACATTTAGACAACTTTGACCAAGGGAGACCCATTTGGGGTTTTCTCAAATTGGATGGGCAATATGAGGCCAAATGCACAGGGGGAGCTAGGACTCAAGCAATTTTTTGCACTATCAGATTGAGTTCCAATAGGAAGAGCAATATATAAAATGGTATTCCTATGTTTAATAACTCTACATGATCATCAAGCATAGAAGGGATTACAATCTAGTAGTAAACTATTTTAGTAGACCTACAGACCAAGCATTACTCTCGATGCGAGACTACCAGAGTTAACAAGTGAAATCCAAAGTTAGAGAAATATATTAGGCTTTGCATGCCAGTAAGGAAATTGTTGATTACCATTTGTACGATGAAATCTTTTGTAATTTGGGTTGCTTGTGTGTACTGCATGAGGTTGAGTATCATAGATGATATGGGAGGCTCACTTGAACAAGGTTGTAGGTCATTTTAGAGTTAAAAAGACTCTTGGAGCACTAAAGAAATATTTGTTTTCGTAAGATATCAGATTTGATGTTGCAAATATATCAAATCCTTTACTGCCTATTCCATAGCCAGGCTGAAAAATAAACATGGATTGTGTGGTCCTTTTCCAACACTAGAAAAGCCTTAGGAGTTAGTTTCCATGAATTTCCTTTGTCTATTGTAGAAGTTGATAAATTTTCAAAGATGACAATGGTCATGCCTTTAAGAAATCAATCTCAGCTCTAGAAGCAACTTAGTTGCACTTTTAATATGTATTTGTTCATTTTGGATCACCAGACACCATCATATTTGATAGAGACATCGGACTTTCAATTCATTTCTGGATCAAGGATGGACACAAAGCTGTGAAACTCTACCATGTTTCCTTCTCAACTCGATAGATAGACATAAGTGGTTGATAGGGTGATTGTGCATATTCTAAGAATGTAAAATTTTAGGAAATGGTGCGCATGGAATGAAAATCTCTTTCATTAAGCATAATTAAAATAGATCCATTCACAACTCTACTCAGGACAACCCTTTTAAGTTCTCGCTACATTTCTAAGCATAACTATGATAAATTCATTCATTAAGCATAACTACCATATAGCCATTCACAACTGAAATGGATTGGCACCTATTGATGTAGCTTGTCTAATGTTGCCTACTACATCAACAAATCCTTCAAGTGAAAGGGAAGTTGACAAGATTGCCAAATTCTTTAAGCACATTTAATATATTCAACAGCTAGTACAAACCATTTTGCAGAAGTCAAGAGACAAATCTAAGCAGTGCCATGATCAACATCAAGTACCATATATATTTTCAGGTCGGTGACAGAGTATGGTTTAATGCGCAGAAGGAAAGATTCGTAGGACCTTAATGAAAGAATGGCTTCTCTAGCTTGACCCATACACTCACTAAGAAATTGGGAGATAATGCTTTTGAGTTGAATCTTCTTGCTTATCTTGGTCCGCATGTAGTATCTACTGCAGAACTATTGTGTCCCTATTTCGCAACTTTGTTGGATATACCATATACTTCTTGTTGTAGAAGAACTCCAGTTAGTAGAAATCAATCCTGATTGTTGCACGCCATCAGAAGTGGATCAAGTAATTGAATTAAGAGTCAAATGCAACAGGGTTCAAAAGATATTTCTTTATCAAATTATCAACTCATGTCAAGTAGCTTTTGAGAATAAATGATTCATAGAATTTGAAGCTGCTACTTTGATTGACTTGCGGTGCAATGATGTTACTTTGTGCCATATGTTGTCTTTATCATAAACTTAGTATCTCTCCTACAACACCTAGACATATTGTGACCTGATAAATCCTCTTCAATCATGTTGCAGCTCTGAAAACAAAGGAAATGAGTTCATTGAAGATGAATGGTTGCGCTTTTTGCAACTTCCAAGATGTTGTTTTTCCTTTCACACTTATATATTAATGTTGCATTTGTTGTATTTGTGTTTTCCTTAGCCATTTCTGCATTTGCTTAGGAGTGGAATTCCCAACACCTCATGAGTACGCCAATGTAATGTCCCCATTTTTGGCGAGCATCAGAGTTTGTAAGAGTTAGCCTATTATGCGACCCTCGTAGGCTGATGGATGGTATAGAGGGTCTAGTTGGAGTTGGCTCAGCTTCAGATTGGCAGTTCTTGATCAGTTGGCTTTCGTTCGGGCTCATTCGGACGCTTTTTGCAGAAGTTGCTATTTTTAGCAGTAGGGATTTGGCAGCGTTCAGAATCACTTCTTCAGTCGACAGCTTCAGACGGATTGGGCATCGGATAAATAATGAGAGAGATATTAATATTTAATTAAATTAATTAAATATTAATTACTGGAGCATTATAATATAAAGTTATAATATCTCATTATAACTTAAGTGATTATTGCTAAAGGGGTCGCCCATCATTGGAGGGGCCACTTTTAATTATATTTTATAATTAAAAGTGTTTTCGAAAACTATTGAAAAAATTAAAAAGAAAAGTTCGAATTTATTTAAATAAAAAAAAACCTAATTGAGAGAATTCGAACTCTTGAGGAGATATAAGGGTTTCATTGGGATTTGAGCTTATTATGTTATGAAATTGATTTTTGATCAAGTCTTCCGGAGAACGAAGCCGAGGGTTTCAGTTGTCTACAGGCATTGGAGAACGAGCCATCTTCAGTGTTGCAGTTCAGAGGCTGTGAAATATCAGCTGATCTATTGCATTCAGAGGGATACCTTCATTCAGAAGCTATCACAGATCGTTCACAGAGTTTTCTTTCAGTTTGCTGCAATAATCAGGTTTTCATCAAAATACCGTTGCCTTTTTAGTTGCATGTTATCGAATCTTATTTGTAATCATTCCAGAAGATTAATAAATAGACTCGCATCAGTTTTTTCAATAGATTCTTCATTTCCAATGTTGCATTATTTTATATAAATTTATTCAGCATTTTCTTTCAAAAACGCAAAAACGAGAAAAAACAATCAAAGCAGTCAGTTTTCCGAATCAGCGAGAACAGGGGTTTCTACAGTGGTATCAGAGCCTGAATCCTGCCATCCTGTGTGGGGGAAATCAAAAATTTCAGATGCAGAAAATAAATAAATAAATTCTGAGAATCAGGGTGTTTGCTGGAAACAATTGGGTAAAAGAAACTCTCAGAATTTAGGGTTTTCAGGAAATGCTAGTCTGTTTGTTCTTCTGTGAGGAAAGAGATAAAACCAAGGAAATCATTCTCAGATTGTGCAAAGCATTTGAAATTTTTAAGAGAATTCTACAGTCAGATTTATTGGCTCGCATTTAGTATTCTAATTATTGGCAAATCGTGGCATGCTTGAAAATTTTTGGAAGCCGTCTCACCAGCTATAAAGAGAATCGAGGAACCTTTTTGTATGCATAGGGAAATAATTTATGGAGCGATATATATACTTCAAAGGGCGAACATTTGACATATTGCTTGCCGTGGACCATTCAGCTTGAATAATTCAAGGGGAGGCCGACTATTTTTTTTTCCGTGGCTTCCTTACTCTCTTTGAGCGCAGGGTTAGAGCACGAACCTCCTTTCTGGACGCAAAAGACAAGAACAATTCTTATATATATATATACTGAAGAGAGAGCATATCGTATATTGCATAGAAGCATCGATACATTGTGTGGTGTTAAGTTGGGCGTTGGAAATACGTTGGGACCTGCTTGCATCCGCTTAGAGACAAATTGAAATAAGCATTCAGAAGAAAACCCGACAATTATTTAAGAGGTCGTTTTTCATATAAAAAAGAGACGCCTGAATTTTTGTTACCGCTACCAGCTGAATAAAACAAACATTGAAGGAAATTTCAAAAGCAGTCTATATTCTTGAAGGAAGAATCGTGGCATTCAGGAGATCGAATATTTGAAGGGGGCCGATATTATTTCTGAAGGAGTCGTAATTTTTATTCTCTTCTTTTTCTCCAGCCGCCAGACTTTGGGAAGAGCGATTTTATTCCAAGTGCCACTCATTGAATATATTTTATGTTATATTGTGTCTTGTCATCATATGGGAGGTGTCGCACTTTGGAAGCCATTGCGAATGAAGAAGATGATATAAACGCCAAACAAAGAAAGAGCCGCTTTAGAGACCTGTCGGGAGCTCTTTGCTTGACTATTAACCAAAAAAAAAAAGACAAATATTGCTAGTTTTAGATAAGACAAAGCAAATCGATTCATCTCTGCAGAAATCGTATTTTATTTCAGAGGAGAAAAGTCAGAGTAAAGACAAATTACGATTTAGAGAGAGTCACGCATTCAGTTTTTTTTAAGGAACATTAAATAGGATAAGATCGATAGTAATATTTCTGTGGGTGATTCTTGTTCACTGGATAGAGGACAGTCCATCAGATTTGCGCCAATTCCAAGTTCTCATTGTTATTTAATTTGGATAGCATTGGTATTCACTCTGTAATTGCTTTTGAAGCTGTTGTATACAGAAGTTAATAATTTGAATGTTCAAGAGGTTACTCAATGGTCTGCTATTGTAAACCCTTAGGCTCTGCTATGGGTCCTTCTAGCGCATAGAATCAGAGTTGTAAAAGAATTGCAGAGCTGCATCTCATAGTGGCTGTATTAGCATTTGCATACCTGTCATAAGAGAATACTGAGTTAGCAGAATTAGTGCATTGTAAATTCTGTTTGACAATGATTTATTGAAATTCATCTCTCTTATGAGTAATCTGCCATCACCGATATTCCGTATAATTGCATACCAAACCAGACTTCATGGTATTGTTGCTACTTATTGGCATGATTATTGGTATATTAGCTATATTTTGAAGTTGGACAACACTGTTGGTCAAAGCTTCAAGCAAATTCAGTTCGGTCATTCAGGTTGCATGCCAGACGTTTGCACAAATGCCCATTTGCAGAAGGTACACTTTAGTCATCATTTTGGATTGAAAACAGTACCTTGCAAGGAAACTGTTTAACGAAATATCCGAAGTTATAAGGTTCAGAAAATTTAGAATTATGGCTTCTAAATTTGCTGATGAGATAATAGACGCTTATGAGGAGTACAAAGCACTTCCGGATAAGATCAAAGAGCGTCTAGACTTCGAACAATACATGGAGCATCGAACAGATTACAACAAGCAAAGAAGAAAATCAAAGAAATGTGAACAGCCAAGTGTTGAGAGCATTTCGAAGGATATCCAGTGGAAACTTAAACTATCACAACGAAGATTAACTCATAGTTTGCAATGGTATGAGGATTCCCTTTCTAAACGAACCTCATCACGAAGCAAAAATGAGAAACTTGGTGAAGTGTCCAAAAGTCTCTATGATGAGTTTGGTTTAAAATGTGATAAGTTAGCAGATCATGATCTTCAACCTACAGACGGACATGGGATTGAAAATGAAACGGTGGTTGATAAGGAAATTTTACATCAAGAAAATAGTATGGTGGAGCCACAAAATGATATTAACAACACTCCAGAGGATGTTATTAACCTTGCTAATACTTCTGATTTTTATGACAGCAATGATGAAAGGTTGCATCAGCTTGAGACAGCAGTGACTACACATGTGCAAGATGCTGCTATGGGGTTGTCACATGAAAGTACTCAAGAATTGGGTACTAGTGATGCATTATGTGTTGAGGATTCATGTCATGGTGAGTCTGATTTTCCAGATCAGACCTTAGAAAACAAGCTAGAAGATTCATATGTTGATATGGAATCCCAGGATCGTGCTTTGGATGTACATGCAGTTACTTTAGGAGTGGAAGTGTGTGAAGATACTGTCATACCAGCAACTTCTACCTTATCAGTTGAGCCATCCTTTGAGGTACATCGCAGCAGTACCTTAGATGTTGAGGTGTGCATGGATGAAAGCACACATGATGCTGCTTATCATGTAGTGAGTGATGACGAATCAGCTTCATATCATAGTGCATATTGTGAACCGGAAAACTTGTATGGGGGTCTTAAGCTACAGAGTCCTCATCATTTGGTTGGGCAACTAAAAGTGAATGACAATACGATTACCACAACCATTGAGCATTTTGATGTTGCTCGTCAGATGTTGGCTACGTATGGTTGGAGTACTCCTTTGACAGATGAGCACGGTGATAGTGGTTTTTCCCTTGTAGAGATACATGCACTTCGAGAAGCAATTGGAATGATGAAACAAAATTACCTAAAACTATTGGCAGACAGGGATTTTCTTCTCGAGTGGGATTGCATTTGTTATGATGCATTGCAGAGGAAGGAGGAGCAGGTTGATGAACTCACTCATGAGCTTGAGGTGACTATGGACTCGTTGGAGAGTGCTCGGTTGGCCCTTCAAGAGTCACAATCACGGTTGGAGGAGTTGACCGTGGAGTTGAGTTTGGCACAGTCTCCACCAGCTGTAGATATAGTACAGTTATATACAGAGGCAGTTGAGGAGGATCTTATATCCACGAGTTGTAGTGAGGATGGGGTTACACCTATCGCAGATATTGGTGCAGTCAATTCAGATGGGATGAGTGTTTTGGTTGAGAGCTCTTGTGATGAGATAGTTGATTTTTCCGAGGGTTGTGTGACAGATCACGTCACTACTTCATCGTCGTCACAGGAGAGATGTGGGACATCATCCAATATGGAGATTTGTACTTATGCTAATTTGTTTCCCCAGGACTATGATGGACAGCCATTGACAGAGGTGGGAGCATTTTATCTTGATTGCATCGTGAGGAGTGTTTATCACTTCTCCTTTGGTCCACACACGGAGGATTCGATGATGCATCGGTGTGGATTGGCCCCGAAGTTATACCATCCGTTGTGGGATGGGTATTCACCATCTTCAGAAGATGGGATTAGCGGCTGCAAGCGTCTGACTCAGCTGTTTGCGGGGGACCACTTGCAGGAACAGCTATCAGTTTTACATCATGCCGATATGTATCCAACTGGGTTTGCTACTTCTATGTCACAAGGTTTTCTTATGGGTACATGGTTACAGGATGACTACGGTGTCAGTTGGCATGATGGCTTGGTCAGTTATCACATTCATGAGGGTTTAGCAGAGGACAGGGAGAGATTCAGTGTAGCAGATGCTTCTAGAAGTTCTTTTCTCCGCATCACGGATGGATGTGAATTCAGATTGTATTGGGATCCAGGTGGTGACAGTTTTGGCACTGAGTATTGGATGGGTCCCATTGGGTTACTTCACCACTCACAACATGGTGAAGTTGGAGGCCCGATGAAACACGGTGGCGGCTGAGGGGATGGCCGTCACGACGGACTTTCACTGCGGGTTTGGGATCGAGGGGATAGCTTGCACAGTTGAGTTTTTGTTGATGCTACAGGAGACAGTTCGAGATGTGTGGGACATTTCACAGTTTTTCTTTTGGGCCTCCCGAGGATTGGAGTTTCTTTGGAGTGGAGATTGCTTGGGATGGCTAATTTGGGAGAAATGATGTCCCCATTTTTGGCGAGCATCAGAGTTTGTAAGAGTTAGCCTATTATGCGACCCTCGTAGGCTGATGGATGGTATAGAGGGTCTAGTTGGAGTTGGCTCAGCTTCAGATTGGCAGTTCTTGATCAGTTGGCTTTCGTTCGGGCTCATTCGGACGCTTTTTGCAGAAGTTGCTATTTTTAGCAGTAGGGATTTGGCAGCGTTCAGAATCACTTCTTCAGTCGACAGCTTCAGACGGATTGGGCATCGGATAAATAATGAGAGAGATATTAATATTTAATTAAATTAATTAAATATTAATTACTGGAGCATTATAATATAAAGTTATAATATCTCATTATAACTTAAGTGATTATTGCTAAAGGGGTCGCCCATCATTGGAGGGGCCACTTTTAATTATATTTTATAATTAAAAGTGTTTTCGAAAACTATTGAAAAAATTAAAAAGAAAAGTTCGAATTTATTTAAATAAAAAAAAACCTAATTGAGAGAATTCGAACTCTTGAGGAGATATAAGGGTTTCATTGGGATTTGAGCTTATTATGTTATGAAATTGATTTTTGATCAAGTCTTCCGGAGAACGAAGCCGAGGGTTTCAGTTGTCTACAGGCATTGGAGAACGAGCCATCTTCAGTGTTGCAGTTCAGAGGCTGTGAAATATCAGCTGATCTATTGCATTCAGAGGGATACCTTCATTCAGAAGCTATCACAGATCGTTCACAGAGTTTTCTTTCAGTTTGCTGCAATAATCAGGTTTTCATCAAAATACCGTTGCCTTTTTAGTTGCATGTTATCGAATCTTATTTGTAATCATTCCAGAAGATTAATAAATAGACTCGCATCAGTTTTTTCAATAGATTCTTCATTTCCAATGTTGCATTATTTTATATAAATTTATTCAGCATTTTCTTTCAAAAACGCAAAAACGAGAAAAAACAATCAAAGCAGTCAGTTTTCCGAATCAGCGAGAACAGGGGTTTCTACAGCCAAGGACTCAAACACACCTTGTAGATAATCTCTTGAGACTTATTGGTGTGCAATGGTCCTATATCACCTCTCTAGCAACAAAACTCTCCTCTTATAGCTTATATTTGTGTGTTTTTTATGTATATGTGTGTTTTTTATGAATGTTGTATCCATATTAAGGGTCTTGAAAAATAGTTGTATTTGTATCGGTGTCTATGCAACTCTACTTTTGAGAGTTTCAGGTGGGTTTAATTTTTTTTTGTTTTTATGCTTTTTTCAATTGAATTTTTTAAAATGTTGTTTTAGGGGCTGGGTTCTCACAAGGTACAGTTGTGGCACCCAAAAATGAATGAACCCTGACTGTTGTAGTTTGTGAACTAGCTTGGAACCAATAGCTAGTTTGAACTGGGTTTGGGTACAATGCCCCAGTGACATCACATATTTTTTTCCTTTTTTTCATATCTGATTATGTTTAAAACATATATTTTTTCTTTTTTTTTCATATCTGATTATAAACAAAACATATATTTTTTCTTTTTTTTCCTAACTGATAAATGATATGATCTTCTGAATTTTCTATCATTTGATTCTTTTTTTGCATGCACATTGTATCCCAGCTGTATTGTTTCCTATGTTTTCTAGCAATGTTTTGCATCGATATTTGTTTAGGCCTATTATCTATTTCAATGTTGTTTCATTGCCCCAAGTGATGAATGGATTGAATAAGATCATCATGTTTTGATTTTGATGTTATGTCTCCTGTTAAATGTATTCCAGATTTTTATTTGCTTTTTCTCAGGATTTGGCACATATATTTTAGATCTCTTTATTGGTGTGTTGGGGTGAGACAATAGGCCACTCTACTGTTGTGTGTAGTTGAGATTACAACCATATTACTATGGGATGGGGTTGAACCTTTGTCACAAACTATGAATATACCCAATACTCACCCATATTTTAATACTTTACAACCTTCATGACATGTCCTCTGGGTTTTTGATCATCTTATTTTAGTGTGGAGATTTTAATTTGCCTCATAATTATTAGGGATGTGCCCCTTTAACTTTATATTGCAACTCTTTAGATCTTTAGACTTTGGGTCCGACCCTGCCGAACCCAAGCAGACCCGAGCCGACTTTGGGTCTTTTCAACTTTTGTGACGTTTAAAAAAAATATATTGGACTATTTTTTTAAACTTAAAAATCCCAATTCACCCCCTAACCCTAAAATGATGTCTGTGTGGATTTGAAAGTCGAATTTGGATCTCATTGCGAATGAAAAATGATGTATGCCTTGAAGGTTTGTGTGGTTGCCACTTGATCCCACTGTGGGGCACTCGCCTCGACCCTGTTGGCACCATTGTCCCCAAACTCCCATTGAATTCATTTGATTTGTCATGTACTCTCCAAGTCTGAGTTTCCAAGTTTTCCTACAAGTCTCCATCTATAATATCGCCATCCAATTGGAGAATCTTCCCTAATGTAGCAATGTAGCAATGTCGATAATTTTAATATATAATATATAACATGACGTTCGAGTTTTACTAATTGACATTCTAATGTTTTTTATTTTTGTGGTGGTTTTGTTTATTATACAATATATGATGCTATGTGTGGTATTTTGAACTTAATTACCATTGTAAATATGTATATATTTTTTTATTTTTATATGTTTTTGTATGGACGAACCCAAAACGAACCTAACCCTAATTTTTTACCAAACCCATGAACCGAACCAATAACTTAGTATTTAGATAGATGGAGATACTGACATGTGACAAACATCCCTAAAGTTAGTTATATTGGGTCATGTGGACAACTTGTGTAATTATTTACATCAAGTGATGCACAAGCCTTCATCAGGATTATTCCTCCATTGTATTATAATACTTGTGACTGTACTCAAGTACCCCCTCTTCTTTATCCCTCCAAATAGGGGACTTAATGGAACAAAAAACACAAGAAAATAATCTTGGATGTTCTTACACTTATATATTATGCATGCAACATTAGTAGTCAAGACCTCAATAGTTCTAGAAAGGATTAAGACCATCATCAAGCAACTTCCAAGTTGGGCACCATTTATTGTTTATCATTAATAAGGCATTGCTGAACTAATTGCATACAAAGTCAATAATGATTGATAATTTGATACTGTTCACGGAAACTTCAATTCTGTAAGCCACCATTTAATCATACTTTGCGCTTGGTTTCTTCAGCCAATGCTAGAGGAGGAAAGTTGTCTTTTCATTAGGTTTAACAAACAAACTGTTCTGTTTTAAAACTAGAGGAAGAAACTAATCCTCAAAGTTGGGCAATGAAGTGCATATGAAAATTTTAAATATCTCTATTGAATGTTAGTTGAATCCATTTTTAGATGATTTTGGAGTGTTACTTCTTTCCTTTTGTGGTCTTATGGTTCTCATTTTGTGATGCAGATAAATGAACTTATTGATATTGCTCGCTGTGTAGCCAATGCACAAATCAATGAAGGAGGAATATTAGAGTATTTGGTTTCATGCTTAGAGGATCTCCAGGTTGTCCTTCTGCAAAGTAAGGCCGAAGCTCTTGCAGTAGACACTTTTGGGAAGCGTATAGAAAAGTTGCTTCGGTAAGTATTAAAACACTAATGTAACATTGAAGGAAATCAGGAATAGAGCAATTCAGTAGGATATATTGATTTATTGTGGATTTTGTCATGCTTCTTGTTTACAGGAAAAGTATATGCACCATTTGTTATGGTATATTTACCTTAGAATTTTAATTACCGCATTGAATATATGATGTTTTGAACCTTAGGATACATGCTAGAATTTCTTCAGACTTGTGACAACTGATTAAGATTTGCATATATTGTCAATTGGTGCATATAAGATGTTTTGAATGGCTTCGGAGAAATTTACCATCAACAATTCACCGCCAACAAATTCACCTCCAATAATTCATTGCCAACAATTCATCACTATGACAAATTCATCTCATGGAAAATTCACTGCCATGAATTGCTGGTGAATTGTTCGCAGTGAATTTTCCACGAAATGAATTGTTGGTAATGAATTATTGGAGATGAATTTGTTGACGGTGAATTTTTTTTAGAACTGTTTTGAACATTAAGATACATATTAGAGTTTCTACAGTGACATATACCTCCTTTGTGCAAAAAATAATTGCCTTGACTCCTTAGAGAATGCTCTGCTGCACTGAGATCTTGAGATCTAATGCGCAATTGGTACATGATATTATGCATTTTTTTTTTATGATTATTGTAAAACATGTTAACAATTCTTCATGGCCTGGTTTGAAAACAGTGAAAAGTATTTGCATGTCTGTGAAGTGGTGGAATCAGAAGAGGAGAAGGTGGAAACATCTGGTAGCATTTTGGATGAAGAAGGTCCAATGGAGGATGATGTGGTTCGGAGTTTGCGAGCAAGTCATGTCCATTATGCTTCCAAAGACAGAACTTCAATAGATGATTTTGAGGTTATGAAGCCTATAAGTCGAGGGGCCTTTGGACGAGTGTTTTTGGCCAAAAAAAGGACTACTGGTGATCTCTTTGCCATAAAGGTAGAGCCCACATACATTTATCAGTGATTTAGTTTCATTTTGCTTTATTATTTACTTCTATAGACAAACATGATTTACATCATTTCAGAAATAGTAATGCACCAATGCTTGAATTTTATTGGTTTTTCAGAAAATTATATTTAGATTTGTTGGGTGAAAATTATGTAATCAACTTTCAACAGATTACACAACTTGGACTTCAGCCACAGCTATGTGAGATATGAATCTCTCCTCTCGGAAAGGGGAGGCGCCCTTCTTACTGCTAAGAGAAACAATAGTAAATCACAAAAGTAATTACACAATGTACACGAAATTCACGGAGTGGGGGGGGTGTGTTACATTCTATCCTTCTTTTTTCAGAGGAAGATGTTTACAATGCTTCACGTGTTGGAAGTTCCAATTCTAATAACTTGAAACTAACAACTAGCAGTAATACCAATATCTCTATCTCGTCAAAGCGAAGCGTAGAGATACCAGAAGTAATTAATAACAAACAAATAAATTAAAAAGGGAAAGCTCCACGAAGGCACAAAGTCGTTCCGTAGCTTTATCAATGTTGGATCTGCATAAACGTACCGTTTGCACGTTAGAAGCACAAAGTCTTCTTAGACGCAACAATTCTTCAAACAGCATGAACGATTACAAGCACAAAGTCTTGTAGATCATCCAACAAGAGTGTCAATAGCACGAACGATTACAAGCACAAAGTCTTGTAGATCCTTCGACAAAGTATCCAAGAGTATGAATAATTATAAGCACAAAGTCTTATAGATTATCCAACAAGAACATAAGAGTATAAATGATTATAAGCGCAAAGTCTTATAGATCACTCAACCAATGATAAACAAAATAACAATGCAATCTAAATAATAGATGTAACACAAAGTTTACATCAACCACTTAGAGTCTTTCAGATTCCTCGAACTAATCACTACCAAATCAAATCAACTTACAAAAGTATTGAATCCAACGCAAAGTCTGGCTTGCAATCCTTTTCTTTATTGATTGAATCTCATTCACAAAGTATGAACGTAAAGTTTCACAAGTTTGCTTACAAAAGGGCAGCACTTCGTTGCAATAGACTAAAAGATCATATTACAATGAAAATCCCTCACATTATATAGAAAGAGGGATGAGCAAAAGAAGGAAAGAGATTGAGAAAATCAGGGAGAGTTAGGTGAGCGATTTTAGGAGATCTCACTAACTTTGACCAAAGTCAAAGTGTAATTTGTTTTGAAAATATTACATCTTTTTGACTTGGTGTAATTCATAATTTACAAAATGACATTCGAAAATGTCGAGAAATATTTACAAGATGCATAATGGGATGCACCGGAAATGTCTAACACTGGAGAACAAGAAGCTTCTTCATTTTTCTTTGCTTGGGCGCGGAGTCTTCATACTTCTTCCTGGTCTCCTGCATAAACTTTTTATTTGGAAGAACCAAGATCAAAGGATATCACCTTCGGGATCACTTGACGAGATCTGGAGAGAAACTGCAAGGATGGTGAATCAATAGACGTTAGCAGAAAAAATAGCATTGGGAAGCGTGAAGTGAGAAACGATGTTGAGCAAGCGTGAAACGAGCAACTAGGCACAGAAAACGATGCAGGAGCGAAGAAACGGGGTCCGGAATGGAAATAGAGCGAGTTTGAAGAGACTAAGATAAAAATTGCCAAAAGTGTAAAGGTGCTAAAATTCAGCACCATTGCACAAAAAATGACTAAGTCTAGAAGAAAAGTGCAAAGGTGCGAAAATTCAGCTCCATTGCACAAAAAATGACTAAGGAAAAAGATTGTGAAAAGTGTAAGGGCGCTAAAATTCAGCGCCCTTACATTTTTGGAGATTTCAGTCTTTGATGCAGGGGCGCTAAATTTTAGCGCTTCTGCATCTGAGACATGATTTTGGAAAATGGATGTAATGGTGAATGAAAACGGCGCTCGAGGTTTGCAAAGTGTTTGTCTGCATAGAGTTGCCATTGAAATTGGAGAATAAAGAGAAAGCAAGGGTAACAACTTACAAAGATGAAACGCGAAAAAACGCTAGAGAGGGATGTCGAAAAACTCAAAAAACGTATTTGCAGTTTGAAGAAAACTCGCCCAGCATGAAGAAAAGAAAGCAAAATATCATAACAATGAAAATGGTGAATTAAAACACCTTTAAGTGAAAGAGAAAATCGTAAATCTAACTCAAGTCGAGCAATAAATTTAGTGGCACGATTGACGAAAAATGCGAAAAAGATGAAGAAACGCGCCAGGGCCAGAAAAAGTTTAAGTGTCAGGAAAAAGTGTAATGGCGCTAAAATTTAGAGCTATTACATTTTTTAGAAAATTCACTTTCATGCAGGGGCGCTAAATTTTAGCGCCACTGCACTTTTCAGACTTAGCCAAATTTTGGCTTTCAGAGCAGGAGCGCACTTTTTCAGTGCCACTGCATTTTTCGTAATTTGCTAAGTACGAACAGTGAAACTTCGCGAAAGATCTCGTTTCGAAGGTCTTTGCGAGGCAAACATGGGGGAATGCTCGAATTAACTATTCGAGACTTGGGAATGCATTTCGAGGTGGCTTGAAAATCACCTCGTTATGCGTACTTGAACTTCACGAATCCTAGGAAACGGACAAGTTTCGTAGGGGGGTTATCCGTGGAACGAGCGCTGCTAGATTCCGTGATAACAAGATTGTCAACTTAGCAATCATTTATCTCATTTTTCATAGACTTAGGAGTTATTTATTCAAATTTATATGGATGCTGCATTATAAAGGTAATATGAATTGTTACAATCCAAAAAAATCAAAATAATAAAATGTGCAAAAAGCTTTAGTACAAGTGTTAGTAGATGTTGAACAGTTGTTTGAACCAAAGTCACAAGGTCCATGCTTGTGTCAGAGGTTGGCAAGGAAAAAATTCAAAACAAATTTGTCAGCTAATATAATTGGGAAAAATCCTGGCTAATTTCGAAGATTACAAATATACATTTTTTATTATTTTATTTTCAAAAAAGAATATGACAATGTGACAAATGGTGATATTAAACAAAATGTATCAAATATTGATGATCATGTTATCAAATCAATTAAAAAAAAACTAGAAACATTAATATTTATAATCATAAATTGATATTTATATTTAATATTTTTTATAAACATTAAATTTTCCTATTTAAAATAAAATACTAGAACTTAAATCTAAAGTATATTGTGCGAGTTCAAAATTAATAGTATTAATATAAAATTTTATAAATGTTGAGTATAAATATAATATTATAAAGCTACACTAATTAATTTAAAAATATAAATGTTGATTATTAATATAAAGTTATACTATATTAATATAAAATCTTAAATGTTAAATTTTTTTTTTGATTGATGAAATTTGGGCTTAAAAGCCTAGCCAGTGAAGACCACATAAGGGGAGCTTTATCCCTAGCACTTCAAATATCCACCATGGATCAGCACATCCAATACAACTAAATGTCTAGTATTGGACTTGAAAATGGGATCTTCAATGAAACAACCAATAGAAACCATTTGCCCATGTGCAAAACTTTTGGGGCAAGTTTGGGATAGCTCATAAAAGATATGGGGGTGGGGCTTGGTTGCTTAAAATGGTTACACTTGATTGTACCTCAAGATGCCCCAATGGCAAAACATAGGGGTGGGTAGTGATCTATGGATTGCCATAAGAGCGACCCCTACCTCTAGGTTCCTATTATCACCTGGAATATGCACCCTATTGAACCTTGAATCTAGCTATCTATGAAACATGGAATGACCTCTTGAGTTGTGGGACTCGTGAAACTCGAGGTCAACCTTCGATTAAAAAGTGGCTTCCCCTTGGTAAATCACCTACAAACTAACTCTAGCTAAAAATATTTGTTGAGAAAAGAGATAAGAAAGAACTGATAATTTGAATCTAAAACAAAAAATGAAGGTGATACACCAAATATAGTAGATTTCTACTTCCTTTCAGCAACACAACTTATGAATCTCAATCTAAAGCTTCACACAGTAATTTACAACAATAATTCAAAGGTAAACTGTAAAAAATTACATCACCAGCATACAATCAACCATTATTTCAAAGTGAAACAAGGTTGAAGATCTAATCAACAGAGAAAATTACAGAATTAAAGACCCAATTTTGATTGAAGAAATTCAAGGACTGAATTTCAGTGTCACAATAAACTTTTTCAATGCTTTGGAACAAAGCATGGACCTCTTATTTATAGATTTTAAGAGCCCAAACTCAGAAAGTCATGTTGACTTTAGATATTTTTCCTATCAGTTGTCATCCTTATCCTCTGTGGATAAGATTTACCTTTATGCTTTATGAGTTGTCAATCTTATCCTATGAGTTGTCATCCTTATCCTATATGGATAAGATATTTATAATCTTTATCCTCCATGGATAAGATATTTTTAATCCTTATCCTCTATAGATAAGATATTTGTAATTGTTATCCTCTACCCTTTGACTTCCATGAAGTTAGTGAACTCCTTATTTATTATTTTTTCATGCTTTGCTGATTTTGCAAAAAATATACTCCTTTTTTTGTGTTCTGATTTTTCAAAAAATCAGGTAACAATTTCCTTATGACAACTACAAGCGGTGCTTTGCCTATGGGATTTGAACCCATGTTCGTGGTGTGAAACTATTCATCTTCCACCACTAGAACCAAACTTGTTGGGCATTACAAATGATATATTAATGTGTAGTTACACTATTTTTCTCATAGTTACAAGACTTGGACTTGGCAAGCTGATTTTTGACTTGGACTTGGACTTGGACTTGACCCATTGAAAAAATCATGAAATATAAATATTTTTAAGGATTTAAAACTTGTTTTAGGAACCCTTTAATTTAAACATTAAAGATAAAATAAACTAATCAAATAGAAGCTACTTTAATTGCATACACAAGTATACATCAATCACGAGTATAAAAGTGGATTTTAGTTGAAGGAAACAACAATTTTAGACATGTATATATTATAGATATTATCAAGTGTATAAAAAATCGTAGATTATGAAATCCATGGCATCAAAATAAATATCAAAACTAAAAGTATAGGTCAATGGCTCAGAGGGGCCTACACCACTTGTCCCAACATCCATAGCTATATGGTAAGTCCTATGCATGCGGCTGAGATAGGACCTCGATGGTGATGCAACATGATATTTGATTTCAAGTACCAGTGACTCCAACATCCAAGGTGTCTACTTGTGCTCTATCTTTCTCATCAATTGTTATCACATTTTCCTCTAGATCCCCTTGGTGAGCCCATGCATGGTCTTCCTTGTTGAAGACAAGATTCTTAACCTTGGTGATATAGTTTGAGTGTGTAGATCAACCTCCTCATCTGAGAGATAAATTTGTGACCAACGTTTCTCTGTGATGGAGGCAAAGGATGTAATGAATATAAACAAGATCATTCAACCTTTGCATCGACAACTTGTGCTTCTTAGAGTGAATGTGCTCAAACTTACTCCAATTGTGCTCATGCCTTAAGAATTGCATGGTTAGCCCAAGACACGAATTATAATCCTTTGAAGATTTCGTACCTTAGCACCAAACCTTTCCTACCATGCATCTACAACGATTAAAAAAATTCATTCTCCAACTTTGAGTTTCAAGTTCACCATTAACATAAAAGAAGCTTTTTTTTAATTGTTAAATTTAAATTACATCCTTAATAGACTTATTTGGCTGCAATGTCGTCCAAGTTGTCTTGCATATGTCTTGTGCAAAGAGGTTCCCTTGTGCAAGTCTATAAATCTCAATCTTAAATATTATCTTCGCTTTGATTTCAGGATTAGGTACCATTCACTAAGACTATGTAGATTCCACAAAGAACCTCCTCATTGGCCTTCAAATTTGGATGAAATGAAATGTTGGATTTAGGAAATAGGTAGTTATATATAGGGGCTAATGAAATTGAAGGTTCCATCATCAATCTATGGTGTCTTATATGGGATAATACTTATCCTCAACCCTAACATAAATAAATCTAATGGGCTCTTTGGCCCTATCCATGCCCTCATATATATCCCATTGTGGGATTCTCCCAATCAACAACTTGAAGTAGAACAACTAAAGGCTCTATGAATTACAATTATTATTGAACATTAATATAAATAAGTGTAAACAAAAATAAATGAATAGAATAGAAATAAGAATAAAAATATATTGGAAATATCAAATATGATCTAACCTTCTTTGTCGAAAGCTAGAAGTTATGCTCATAAAATCTAATCAACCATACCAACCTCTACATTGATCTTAGCATATGATGACGTAGACCACTCCTTACTAACAAACACATACTTCAAAGCATCCTTTGATTGAAGTAAAGATTGCAATGTGATAAAGTTTGTTGCAAAGTGGGTTATTCTAGGATGAGCCAACTCCTTATTCATATAATTCCTCATTAGGTTGAGGACCCAAGCATGATTGTATATGTATTTGCAAATAATTTTATCATCCTCTGCACATGATTTTGTGATGTCTCTCTTTTCTCCAATAGTTATTTAAGTAATAGCAGTAGATTCAATAAGGATTCAATATAATAAATATTAGAATTAAGACAATTAGAAATATGAAATGTTATCAAAATAAATATGAATAATCAATGTAAACTATAAATATGTGACAATTAAATAATTAACATAATAAATGGAATAACACCTTCACATAGATTAATCATACTAATGCCACAATCATATAGACAATGTTCCCAATATTGTTGAATCAATGGTTCTCAATATTTGTCTGAAGGTCATGGAGAGAATTCTATCTGGCACTCAAAGGAAGGGTTGCAAGTATAGGATTTTCAAGGTATAAATACCCCTGGAGGAAACCGGTTCTTACACAGTACCCAACCCGCCTTCACAGCATAAATACAACCCTAGCCAGGACACTCTCAAGTGTACGTTGTACCCTGAGTTAGACACACATTGTGTGTCCCTTCTCCAAATGTTTAAATGTAAACCAAGACCCAAACCTCCACTCTTTTGTGCCCTCTCAATTTCTCTTTTCTTTTTTTCTTCTTCTCTTCTTGAATGTTCTCCATACTTTTCCCAAGTTTCACATGAATGATTTATATATCCTTTTAAGGGGTGATTTCCAAATGATCACACCATTTCACAAAGATTGTCTTTAATAATTATTTAAATAAATAATTATTCTTTCCCTTTTTTAAAGAGTGTTTATACATATTCTTTATTAATATCTATTTTAACCAAAGGATCAAAATATCATTTATTTTTGTATCTCCCTTTTAATTCAAAAGGGTTATTGTATAATTTTTTCTTCTCTTAGGGAAAAAGTCATCATTTATCCCCCTGTAAATTAGTCATTGTCCTTAGTAGCATGAGATACATATACACCACAACTCAAAAACACATAATTAATAATTGAAGAAATTGATATTGAATACATTTATTCTTCATATATATATATCCTTTTCTTTTTTTAATTCATAGATCTCTCTTTTTTTATTTCAAGAGAATTATTTTTGTCAATCAAAATTATGACAAGAATTGTATATACATACGTATAAGAAATTTGGAATTGAAGAAAATAAGGCTATTTTATATGTTTAATCACATATTTTTTCAATTTTATCAATTTTCTCTCATGTAACCCATTTTCTTTAATATAGATGTTTTCCTTACTAACATGTAACTTTAACATTAAATTTACAAAATTATTATCATGTGTTGACATAACATGTATGTATTGAATGACATGCATAACCCATACTATGTAGTTACTCATTGTTGAACTACACATAATCTATATACTAAAAATCTATCAACTTTACTACTTTACCCACTCATGTAACTCCTTAAAAGTATTACAATGTGATCACACAATAATTACTATGCATATCCAATACTATGTCACTCATAAAAAGTAAAATCTATATACTCAACATACATTCCAAGATGATATTCATGCATTCCGGACTACATGAGTATCCTCTTTTCATATAGAATACTTTATAAGACATGTACAAAGTTATTGGGTTGATCAAGTCCAATAACAAAGTACAATAAAACATGATAATCTTGCTAGGCATCTTAACAGTAATAGAACAATAGTAAACCATTAACATGCATAGATCACTTTATAGAGAACATTAGGTCTAATCTTTCCTTTATTTAATTTAATCCAAATATGAATGTTTGTTTAATTAAAATGATGACATGACTAGAACAATGATAAGAAATTTTTTTGTTCCTTATCTTGTATTTACCATTGTATTATTCTAATTTTACTAATTTTATAATAAAATGATTTTAGGAACTGTGGATTATGAGCCCACACACTCCCACTATGCCAGTTTATTACTAATCAAATACAAAGTATACCTTGGAATAACTGATCACACTCATATTAAAAGTCCAAATCTTTATACTTTTGTCCTTGTACATTCTTTTAAATTTATTGATTCTTTTCTTGTTAGTATTGTACAAGATCATTAGCATTGATTAAGAAGAACCCAATACAAGGGATTTTTATATACTCTAAGAATACCTATTCGTATATCAAGGATTCTAATCACATGCTTTTCTTAACATCCATATTTATCCTATTTTCACTTTCTTCCGATTTGGACCCCTTAACCATGCCTTTATGGTTATGTGATTCAAGAAATGTTTTCTTGCTAACTTACAATTCCTTTAAATGAATAACTTTATCTTACAAAATATATAAATTATACCATATGTATGAAAAGTCACATGCTTGTTGGACAATCTCTATCTTTAATTTATGTATGCTCCTACATTGTATTTTTATTGCATATCTTAAACCAATCATAAGCAATCACCTAGACCATATATTATGGTTTATTTGAGGCCAAGAAATATGTCTAACATAAATAGTGTGCTTAGACCTAATAAGGTGGCTTAGTAATTTCCCTTTTTTACAAACTTTGCCTCTTATTATGATTAATAAATATAATCATTTCTCTTTTTAAAAAATATTCACTTCTTAAATATTCTTCATTACTCTCTAATCCTAAGAGAGACTATTGAATTTCACATCTTAGAAAGACGTAGTTGACTCAACATCATACAATTCTAAGGTTGGGATATCAAAAGGATTCTGGAACTTGTGGGTTATGGGTCCACAATGTAACCTAGATTGGACTCAAGTAACAAATCTAAAGATTAAGACTCTATGTTTTGCCCATAGCCTTTGTATCATTGGTGTGGTTATTTACCTGGTTGAAGGACTTGGTTTGGCAACATGTGAACTTCCGATTAGCACCTATAATCATTGATAGGTTGATTGCATTTTTAGGGTGGCCATGTAGACCCTATTTATTGCTCTAATAACCTATTTAAATGCCTCAGTGAAGAAAGGAAGTTACTGGTATGATCGTCAGGTTTTGGTTAATTACAATGGATCTATGCAAAAAAATGGAATCAGCACATCATTTAAGATCTATAGAGGCGAATAAGTAGTGCCACATGGAACTTGTTTGTATTACTGTTGGTGTGTCCGCCTGGTGGTGAAGTGGGTATACTTTTAGGGCCATGCCCCGTCATCTGACCTATGAAGACTCCTATTGCATCTCAAATGTGCATGGAAGTTGGTTTGTCTGGCATTATTCTGAGTTAATCTCTCAAATAAGCGGACATGTCTAGAATACATTTGTAGGGGTGTTTTGTTTTGGTTGCAGTATTTACTGAGGACGTTTCTATCTGTCATATGTATTGTTTTAGATCTTTGATCAGTCTAAGCTTGTGGATCGCTTATACTCTGAGCCCGAGCAGATAGGTTCTGTGGGGTCATGACAATTGTTTGTTTCTGGCTCCTCTTGATAGACAATCTATGGTGATATCAAGGCAGCCATTATCTCAATGTGTGAAGAAAGAACAACTGCAGATAGTTTCTTTTCACCAATCCACAGATTTAGTAAATATGTGTAGATTACAGAGAAATGGGAAGCAGAAGCATAGCCTCTTGATAGAATCTATCCATGCAAGGTGGCGGCACGACTA
>VDFB02276108.1:0-48852 GCA_007258455.2 Sequoia sempervirens | reverse complement strand
TTCCGCGCAGAATATCAGAGTATGTCAGATGAGTTCAGGAATGATGTTTCTTTTGACTACTACTTGAATTGTGTGTTGGTTTTGAAACCTGGAAAAGTGGGTGTGGTCAATTACATTAGAAGAACAATGAAAGAAAAAGTAGAACATTCTATTGATGAAGGGATCGAGAAAGAAGCAAAAGTGCTTGTTGGTGGTTTGCAGCCCACAAATATGGAAGTGGGTGAAGATACTGTCACATCTGAGGCTTCTACCTCGCCAGTTGAGATTGAGGTAACTATGGACTCATTGCAGAGCGCCCAGTTGGCCCTTCAGGAGTCACAGTCACGGTTGGACGTGCTTACCGTGGAGTTGAGTTTGACACAATCTCCACCAGCTGCAGATACTGTATAGTTACATATAGTGGCAGTCGGTGAGGATCGTATATCCACGGGTTGTAGAGAGGATGTGGTAACATCCATGCCGGATACAGGGGCTGTTGACTCAGTGGGGATGAGTACTTGGATTGAGAGCAGTAGAGGACCACATGTTACATCAGGTTCTCCTGTGGTTAGTACGATGACAAATGATGCAGGTTCGATAGTTGATAGCTCTTGTGTGGTTGTGGTGGATTCTCCTAAGAGTTGTGTGTTAGTACACGACATTACTCCATCATCTTCACAAGGGACTCACAAAGTGTCATCTGGTTGGGAGTATGGCTCTCATGTAGATTTGTTTCCCTCCCTTGGAAGCAAATCTGTTACTTCATCCCATGTAGCTGATTTTGGATGCCAGCTTGTTGTTTTTCACAATCAGAGGGATCAACTGCTTGATTCAAGCTTTGTTAGTGATGAGCCATTGACAGAGGTTGGAGCATTTTACCGCGACTACACAGCGAGGAGTGCTCATCACTTTTCTTTTGATCCACACACGAATGACTTGATGATGCATCCGTGTGGATTGACTCCAGGATTATACCATCCTTTGTGGGATGGGTATTCACCATCTTCAGAAGATGGGATTAGCGGCTGTGAGCACCCGACTCAGCTGTTTGTGGGGGATTACTTGCAGGGACAGCTGCCAGTTATACATCATGCTGATATGTATCCAACAGGGTTTGCTACTTTGTCACAAAGTTTTCTTATGGGTACATGGTTACAGGATGACTATGGTGTCAGTTGGCATGATGGTTTGGTTAGTTATCACATCCATGGGAGTTTAGCAGGAGCTGTAGAGAGATATTGTGTTATAGATGCTTCCAGATATTTTTATCGCTATATGGCGAATGGATGTGGGGTTCGGTTGTTTTGGGATCCAGGTGGCGACAGGTTGGGCACGGTGTATTGGATGGGTCCCATTGGTTTGCTTCACCACTTCTGGCACGGTGAAGTTGAGATCAGAGTAGCGCAGATGAAGTCAGAGGGTATTAGGCATGGCAGACTTCCATTCCGGGTTTGGGATCTAAGGATATTTTGTGCAACTATGTTTATGCTGGTGCTACAGGAGTCGGTTAGGGATGTGTAGGACGTTTCACAATTCTTCTTTTGGGCCTCCCGCTGATTGGAGTTTCTTTGTAGTGGAGATTGCTTGGGGACAAGCAATTTCAAAGAGGGCGGATTGTAATGTCCCCATTTTTGCGAGCATCAGAGTTCGTAAGGATTAGCCTATCATTTGACCCTTGTAGGCTGACAAATGTGATGAGAGGGTCTTCCTTGGCAGTTATCCAAAGTTTCAGGACCTTACTCCAATTGATTCAGGTTTGGACCTTTGTAGTGACTCACAAAGTGATATTCAGACACTTACTATTTATAGTAAGTCAGGCCGACAGGGGTTACTATTTTTGGCAGGGCACCTAGCTCAGCTAGTCTTCTTAGTTTCAACCCAATTTGACAATTTGTTGAGCAAATGAAGAATTATGAAGCATTTAATAATATAATTAAATGATTATTATTATGACTTTATATTATAAAGTCACTTTAAGTGAAATATTAAAATATTAATTATTAATGGCAAATTATAAAGTATTTAATACTTTATATTAAATGAGCATTATTATTATTAAATGAGTATTTGTTACTCATTTAATATGGACGCCATTTATTAATAATTTGCCTAAGTCTCTAAAAGGGCGAATTATTATATTATTAAATGCAATTAAGTTGATTTTTTGAAAAAAGGGTCGAACTTTTGAGGAAAAAGATATATATTTCTCTTCAAGACAAATCGAACTCATTATTGATGATCATTTGAATTTGTCTTTTCTCTCTATGAACATTTGGAGTTGGAGAAACAAGGGTTTCTGCCATCCGGTTTTGGAGAACGTCAACTCTTTAGAATCAAGCATACTGAGGTTGTGAAAGATCAACTGAAGCTTGCTAACAGGGTAGCTTTGTTCAGAAGTTACATTCGTGCTTACAGGGGAAAATAATTAAGGGTTTGAAGAAGAAAATATTAAATCTACAAGAGATCAACTTCCAGCTTCATTCTTATTTCTTAGGCTATTGTATCTCCAGCTGTACCGTATCATTTATTACTTGCAGATTGGAATTTTAGTGTTGGCTGCTATAGTACTCGTGAATAGTGTCGTGCTACAGTACCTGTGCTACAGTGCCCGCGTACAGTGATTCGCTACAGTGATTCTTTCAACCTCCAACTGCTGCATACATCTCTGCGCTTCAAATCAGGTTCAAACGTGCAGGTCTAGGTTGGTTATGTTCATTGTAATTGTTGTTATTGAATATTCAGGTCTGAATATATATGTAAATCTGAGATTGAGGATTGCTGTGTGTATTTCTGAGCTTTATCTGGTCATGGATGTATGTGATTGATGCTCAGAACTAAATCTTTTAACTGCTGTACATTTCTGGGTTATAATAGTTTGCAATCGGTCAAGTATACACTCAGAAATTTGTAGGTGCACTGTTGTTCAAGTATCAAGGGCATGTCATAGTGTTGTTAGTATTTACATGTTGAAGTTCAAATGGTGTCAATATGTCTATCACTCAGAAATCTCTATATTGTATGCTTTTTATAACCTCTTAATTGGCACATGAATTATGTCAACTTAGTGCTTTGGGAAAATTATTGTTCCATCAAGGGTAGGACATCACAGCCAGACAAAGGACCTGAAACTTCTACTGAAGTAATCTGGTACTCCGCTTGCCGATTTTCCACTGCAGCATGAATCCTTTGTTGAAATGTAACTCTTTGAGGTGGGAAGAGAGTTGCCATGTGGTTGTGACCCTGATGGTTTGTTGGGACACTAGCTTGTATAGTGATCCCCACCACATGTATAACATCCTTTCATTGGTCCCCTCTTTTTCGCAAGTCTTCTAGAATTACTTTCATTTCCACCAACATTGTTGTTGAAGTTGTTGAAATTGTTGTTGTTTCCCCTTTGATCTATCCTTGGTTCATTCCAATTATTTTGGGGTCCCTTGCCCCCTTTCTTTTGGAAACTTTTCCCCTCATTAGGATTCTTTCAAACTTGATTGGTTTGTGACCAATTGAACTTCTTTCTATTTCTCTCCCGATAGTTTGAGATAGACTTGAACCGTTGTTCCTGCTTAATTGCTTTCTTGTACACCAAGTCCATGGTAGCTAGACCGTGCACATCTACGTCACCACCTATTTGAAAATTAAGACCCATGATAAACTTCCTTATATGAAATTGCTCATCCATTTGGTACATAGGTATGTACTTCAGGAGTTGAGTGAACTTCTCCCAATACTCATTCAGTAAGGAATCACCTTGCCTCAGGTTCTGGAAATCAGTAAGCTTTTGGTCATAGAAGAGTTGAGACAACAATCACTCTCAAAAAATCTCCACAAATTTGCTCCAAGTGAGACTTAAGGAAATAAGTCCAAGCTCTATCTTCTTATTCATCCACCAGTTGGATGCTTCACCGATCAACTGAAATGCTCCCCAAATGGATTTTGTGACCTTGGAGTATTTCTAAATTCAAAATACTTCTCCATCTCCATAAGCCATGCTTCCACTGCATCTCCAGTAGTACTACCTTCAAATTTTGGCGGTCTAATATTTCTCATGTCACGAGATAACTCACTTTCCAAATGCTTCCTTTTGGTTCCCTCAGAACGAGATTGAGACTTATTATTCTCATGTTCACAAATTGAGTGCAATCATGAGAATTCTCCCCTTCTTCTTTGTTGTTGGGAACTTATTCTTCATTATTTGTGACTTCTTGTTCCTCTCTTTCCTTCCCCCTTACTTCCTACTCAAAGTTTCCTATTCTCACTCTTGTTTCATCCATGATAGCCAGAATGCAATCCAACTTAGCTTCGACATTCTCAACACCTTGTCCTACTTCTTGACTTCCCCCAAAGTTAGTTCTTGTCCTAACCATTTTTCCCAAGAATAATTACACCTAGAGGTTTCATTTTAATTAGATCTATGAAATTTTACTCAATGTTAACAACATTTCAAAATATCTA
This sequence comes from Sequoia sempervirens, assembly GCA_007258455.2. NCBI lineage: Eukaryota > Viridiplantae > Streptophyta > Pinopsida > Cupressales > Cupressaceae > Sequoia > Sequoia sempervirens. Next base: position 44,421 of record VDFB02276108.1, on the reverse strand, counting down.
ACATTCACATAAGAAATTCCATAAAAGATCTCATACAAAAGTTTTGCCTAAACATGCTTTTCATTATAATAAACAAGGATTTCAATTTTCTTGAGTTTACATAGAATGACTATTCAAATAGTCTAAGGGAGAGTATCCATCGGATTCACTCTTCAATACATAACTACATGGGGTATACCCCTCAGATTTTTGCTCATATATGTCATTGAAAGAGAAATAACTCTCTGACCTATTCTCAAATACATAGCTTTTGGGTATATATCCCTCTGATTCACCACTTGAGGCTATTACAATAACTTCCACTAAAGGAAGAATATGAGGATTCCTAAATATCATGATTGGAATAACACTACATTTCGAGGGCATATCTTTGGAAAGTGGTAAAGAGTCCAACCTAACTGGGGATATAGGAGGTACAAAGTTGATAGCTTCTCGCATCCTTCTCCTCTCTTGACTAATTCACATATGGGCATGACTAAAAGTATCATTGTCGCTCAACCAAATGGTATTGTCATAATTGGTTCCCTCAATGGTTTGAACAAGGGCTTCTCTTTCCTTCTTGGCACGTATGTAGTGCTTATTTCCGATGATTGACTTTCTTGCAGTTATCTTGAGACACACCATCCTGGCATAAGAATTTCCAAATATTAGATTCATATAATGTTGGATTGGAAACATAGCAAGCACATAGGTTCTAGAGCTGAACCTAGTAGCTCTGATACCATGTGAAACATGCCCATTGTTCTACCCAGTAATTTTACTATGTTTTACCCACAATTGAATAGTTTATGCATCTAACATTATGAGCAATAAAAATTTTCTTTTCTTTTGAATAATAAATGCACCATTTGAAACATAACCTTTCCAAAATTTTCCATTGCATATCAAATAATCATTTCATCAATACAAATAATGATTTCACTTTACATATATTCAAAATAACATTTCACATTTACAATTTCCATAGAGATGGATACATGATTACATACATAGTTCCAACGAGCTTACTTTCAAAACATAAATACAAATAACCTCCAGAATGTCCTCCAAATCTTGGCCACCAACTACATGAGGAGAAAAATCACTTAAGCGCTTTTCCACCAACCATGGACGTACTGCGGTCCCCCACACATCTACCAAACATGGTAAGATGACCCTTTCCCTTCGACGAAGAGATTGGTTTTGTGACCTCATAATCCTTAGCCTTTTCTAAGCATGGTGATGTGTCCTACATAACTAGAGCTACTATACTATAGCTACAACATGTATGACATTCCCAACCTAGTATTTAATTTCATATCACAATGAACTAGCAGTGTAAATAGTGGCTACTTTACACTACTTTGGCCAAAGATTCATCACCCACTACTCCAAGTGAGGGTCATCTATTTCACCACCTTCATAGCTCGATTTGATTTGACCATTAGTACCTTATACATAGGTTATCCCCTTTCCCATGGAATATCCTAACCCCGGGAATAACCTCTTAATAACTCATATTTGAATGACATTACTACTAAGTATCTCCAAGCAACTCTATCTTATGCTACGTACATATAGTATTGAAAATTTACGTAATAAATAGAATACATTCTTATAAATTCCAATATATATATATAACATTCTTTTACATACATGAAAAACATGAATAAATAACCTTTTCAACATAATTTATAACAAAGGAATAGAAATCAGCATGCATGTATGAAAGCTCCAACTAATAACTCTTCCCTCCTAGCTTAATTCCTCTAGCTTGCTTGCAACTTCCTCTAAGAACAACCCATTTCCCACTTCTAACCTCTTACGAATTCTCTCAACAATACTAATGCAAAATAACAAAACAACTCATTAACTCTCAAGCTCACAACTCACTTTGGACAAAAAACACAGCAGAATAACAACGGAGTAATTAGAATGAAAAGTGTAACAAATGGTAAACAGAGCACCTTTATATATACTAAAATATGAGCAACCAAAGGCTACAAACAATCTAATACTTCTGCCACCTTTCTATTCCCATGCAACGACTCATCTAACTAGTTCACATATTTACAACACATGATAGTCCTTACATTTCAAATCGCTGAGTCAACTTGTCTCAAGAGACAACAAAACTCGTTTACTAAGGCAAATGAACAACAAGCTTTTTAGTAGGTTTCCTACTTGGTTTGTAAGTCGACTACCCCTCTATATTTTTGTTAACTTATCATTGACTTGGTTTATGCATATCCACAAGTTTAAGACTTCATTTTTGCTTCCAAAAGCTACAGGTTTTAGCACCACATTTCATGTTTTAGCGCCCTTGTGAATAGCGTTGTTAAATACTTCTTGATCCAGTGTTCAAACTCTATTAATTTGCTTGCCAACATTTCAACTTTATGCCTCTTATTATGCGCGACCTTTGACTTGGTCTATTATTTGTTTCATGTGTAGATTTTATACTCAACAATGCATTAACACAAGGCAATGCTATATGCGCATAAGCTTTATTTAAAGTATTTTACTAATATCAACTTCAATGCTATATAATGCACTTTGAATATATTTGAAATACTTATCATTCATATATATATTATATATATATATATATATATATATGCATATATATTATTTAACAATATATATATATATATATATATATTAATATTAATATATACTTATTTACTCAAGATTATCAAATGCATTAATTAACAAATATATATATAAATATATCGAAATAACTATCATATATATATATACACAAATATATTGATATATATGTATATATATTATTTTATACATATGTATTAAAATATATATATATATATATATATATATATATATTATATATACATAATATTATTTTAATATTTTTATATAAACACATACTCTTATTTCCATCAATTGAAATATATACATGAATTGTAATATATATATATATATATATGTCACCTCTGTCCAATCGATATTCCCATGTATATGGGTAATTCATCCATGAGCATGCTTAGGTACATCTAGCTATGTATACTCATGTACTTATTTACTCATATATATGAGTTTATCGTAGACACGTACATATATACATATATATACATTTTATGTATATATCATCAATATAATATAAACACACAAGGAAGGATTTTCACTCAACATCGAGACTTAATCACATTCCTCAATCCAAACATTCATAAAACAAGATCGCAAACCAATATGAACATTCACAACCAAAATTGAAGATCGTTTACCATTTACTCGAACTGACTTGACTCAACTTAGACCAACTAGGGTGTGAGTATGTGTATGCTCAATTAGTCCCATTAAGGGTTACCAGACCAAGTTTTTCTCCTGAGTGATACTTCCCCTCTCTTCCGGAGGCTTGAACTTGTTCCTACATTCAACTTAGTACATCATAATAGTAGTTAGCCAATAATAATACATTCATATGCATCACATATATTTCATATACAGAATCATTATAGAACATTAAATCACATCAAGCATTCATTCATCATATTTCCATCAAGATTCATATACAAAACACATTTACACATATTAAAGCATATTTACAAAACAAGGTAATAATAAATAAATAATAACACGGGGTGTAACAAACTAAATAAAAATAAAAATTAAAGACCATCATACAAGAACCTGCACTTGCACTATTGTGAGAGACCATTGGTAATTATTTTCCAACAAATGCAATGAACACTTAAGGGGATTCAACAACAATGAGAGAATCACAAAATGGGAAAGAATTGGTGGTTACTAATATTATTGAAACACATTAACAAAGACATTTTTCTTGAAAATTTGAAAGATCAGTAACTATGATTTCATTTATATCCTTGTTTAACCTTTAATTCGCAAGCATTACTAAATATTAGAGCATAATGACAGGCTTCTAGGGAAAATATCATTATCTAGAACTTTTACTGTATGTTATTTCCACTAGGAATTGTGGTAGTTGTGAATAGTGTACCTCCATTATCTTCCAGTTGCAGAGCAGATAAAAGCTTTGGTGACAAAGATTAAGGCATATGATGTTGAATTTAATCCAACATATTTTCCATCCACCTTGGCCTAGAAGTTAGTCCAGTGTGATATGATGAATTCTGCAAGCCTCAAATAGTCTAATAACTATATTTTGAAGATTAGTTCTATGAGAGTTTTCTCCTTTTGTTAATAACTGTTGACAACATTTTCTAGGAATTTTTTGTATGCTACCTTTTTCCTTGGGAAATTTGTAAAGCAGGACACCACTCTTCTAACGGTTGACTGAATGTTCATAGCATGGTATTCCTTTTGTGATAAAATATTTAGGCAGAAAAGGAAAAAGGTAAAAATGTTATTTTCAAGGCCCATGATACATCACACATATGGGATTCCTATTCAACTGACCGAACTTAAACTCCAGGGTGCACATGCTCCCCACCTCCCTTCCTTTCCTGCCACCCTCCAACCATATTCAACTCATATTCCCAAAATGAGCATAAAGGATCTTCACCATTAGACCCCACTCAAGGTTTCCCTGATATTACATCTTGTGAGAAGCCCAATGTGACGAACATTTATTGTTTCTTCCCCCTAGTAGCAAATGCTTACAGGAAAGTGGATCTCCTTGCCTTGTAATTATCCCCAACATACATGGTGAAATACTGTATCATTAATGTAAATGACTACTTATAGAGGTCATCTTGAGATGACTTAACATGCATGAGTCGAATCCCCTCAAAAATAAAAGCTCTAATTAAAATTCCAATAAAAGCCTTCAATTCTTTAACAAGTGGCATAATTTTGTTACAAGTTCATTCATCTTCAATTAGCACTTGAAGTTGTAAGTCTTTATCAAAGGTTGAATTCTATTATACAGTACATTTTTAATTGAGTAACAAAAAATCCCAAATATAAAATGAATAAAAAAATGTGTCATCTATAGAGGATCTATTAGCAAGATGTCACTCGTCGCTAGCCCTAAGGAGGGCACCTCTAACTTTTCATAGTAACTTTTTGCAATTTATCAATAAGTGCTTTTGTTTTCAAATGCTTTTTCATTTACACTTTTTGATTGAATTGTAGCTAGAATTGGAGGAAGTCTAGAGGTGCAAAGGAAATCTACAAAGAGGAAAGTTGGAAAGAATGTGGGATTTAGGAGTGGAGAAGGATTGAAGGTCGAGAGGAAGAAGGGAATGGAAGAAGTCTAGATGAACTTTGAAAGTCTGTGAAGGGGAACATAGTGCAAGGATGAAAGGTGGAACTTGATTGGAGGTAAAGAGAATAGGGGAATAGAAGAAGTTCACTAGAACTCTGAATTTTTGTAAAGTAGGAGTGGAAGATTAGGGGGATGCAAAGAAGGATGAGAGGTTGGGATGAGGAAAGGAAAGGGTAGATGTCCGAATGAACTCCAAAACATTGCAAATGAGAAGAAAGGGGAAAGGAGTGAGAGAACAAGATAGTGCAGGGATGTGGAAGAGGATGAGAGGTAGACATAAGTCTATATGTTCGTTGAAAACCTACAAATGGAAGAAACAAAGGAATAAATGGGCACAAAAGACTTAGCAGACTTTCTAAGTGGGGCCGATGGTCAAGACAAGAGATAGGACGATTGGAAGAAGTCCAAAAGTCCACAGAATGTTTGTAACTCTGCACGAACTGAGGAAAACAAGCAAAACCTTGCCAAACATAGAACTTCTTTTGGATATTTGTCACTTCCAACATCTAATAGGAACATGGGGTATGACGAGAAACAACATTTAGACAACTTTGACCAAGGGAGACCCATTTGGGGTTTTCTCAAATTGGATGGGCAATATGAGGCCAAATGCACAGGGGGAGCTAGGACTCAAGCAATTTTTTGCACTATCAGATTGAGTTCCAATAGGAAGAGCAATATATAAAATGGTATTCCTATGTTTAATAACTCTACATGATCATCAAGCATAGAAGGGATTACAATCTAGTAGTAAACTATTTTAGTAGACCTACAGACCAAGCATTACTCTCGATGCGAGACTACCAGAGTTAACAAGTGAAATCCAAAGTTAGAGAAATATATTAGGCTTTGCATGCCAGTAAGGAAATTGTTGATTACCATTTGTACGATGAAATCTTTTGTAATTTGGGTTGCTTGTGTGTACTGCATGAGGTTGAGTATCATAGATGATATGGGAGGCTCACTTGAACAAGGTTGTAGGTCATTTTAGAGTTAAAAAGACTCTTGGAGCACTAAAGAAATATTTGTTTTCGTAAGATATCAGATTTGATGTTGCAAATATATCAAATCCTTTACTGCCTATTCCATAGCCAGGCTGAAAAATAAACATGGATTGTGTGGTCCTTTTCCAACACTAGAAAAGCCTTAGGAGTTAGTTTCCATGAATTTCCTTTGTCTATTGTAGAAGTTGATAAATTTTCAAAGATGACAATGGTCATGCCTTTAAGAAATCAATCTCAGCTCTAGAAGCAACTTAGTTGCACTTTTAATATGTATTTGTTCATTTTGGATCACCAGACACCATCATATTTGATAGAGACATCGGACTTTCAATTCATTTCTGGATCAAGGATGGACACAAAGCTGTGAAACTCTACCATGTTTCCTTCTCAACTCGATAGATAGACATAAGTGGTTGATAGGGTGATTGTGCATATTCTAAGAATGTAAAATTTTAGGAAATGGTGCGCATGGAATGAAAATCTCTTTCATTAAGCATAATTAAAATAGATCCATTCACAACTCTACTCAGGACAACCCTTTTAAGTTCTCGCTACATTTCTAAGCATAACTATGATAAATTCATTCATTAAGCATAACTACCATATAGCCATTCACAACTGAAATGGATTGGCACCTATTGATGTAGCTTGTCTAATGTTGCCTACTACATCAACAAATCCTTCAAGTGAAAGGGAAGTTGACAAGATTGCCAAATTCTTTAAGCACATTTAATATATTCAACAGCTAGTACAAACCATTTTGCAGAAGTCAAGAGACAAATCTAAGCAGTGCCATGATCAACATCAAGTACCATATATATTTTCAGGTCGGTGACAGAGTATGGTTTAATGCGCAGAAGGAAAGATTCGTAGGACCTTAATGAAAGAATGGCTTCTCTAGCTTGACCCATACACTCACTAAGAAATTGGGAGATAATGCTTTTGAGTTGAATCTTCTTGCTTATCTTGGTCCGCATGTAGTATCTACTGCAGAACTATTGTGTCCCTATTTCGCAACTTTGTTGGATATACCATATACTTCTTGTTGTAGAAGAACTCCAGTTAGTAGAAATCAATCCTGATTGTTGCACGCCATCAGAAGTGGATCAAGTAATTGAATTAAGAGTCAAATGCAACAGGGTTCAAAAGATATTTCTTTATCAAATTATCAACTCATGTCAAGTAGCTTTTGAGAATAAATGATTCATAGAATTTGAAGCTGCTACTTTGATTGACTTGCGGTGCAATGATGTTACTTTGTGCCATATGTTGTCTTTATCATAAACTTAGTATCTCTCCTACAACACCTAGACATATTGTGACCTGATAAATCCTCTTCAATCATGTTGCAGCTCTGAAAACAAAGGAAATGAGTTCATTGAAGATGAATGGTTGCGCTTTTTGCAACTTCCAAGATGTTGTTTTTCCTTTCACACTTATATATTAATGTTGCATTTGTTGTATTTGTGTTTTCCTTAGCCATTTCTGCATTTGCTTAGGAGTGGAATTCCCAACACCTCATGAGTACGCCAATGTAATGTCCCCATTTTTGGCGAGCATCAGAGTTTGTAAGAGTTAGCCTATTATGCGACCCTCGTAGGCTGATGGATGGTATAGAGGGTCTAGTTGGAGTTGGCTCAGCTTCTCGTGATGGCGCCTGGACGTTTGGCTTTTCGCCTACCATTCCTGGACGCTTTAAGTGTAGTTTAAGTTATTTTTAGCAAGAGGATTCGGCAATGCTCGTAATCACTTCAAATTTATTGTACCGCACGGATCGCAAGATCTGGATAAATAATGAGTAGATATTAATATTTAATTAAATTAATTAAATATTAATTACCTTAAGATTATAATATAAAGCTTATAATATCTCATTATAACTTAAGCCATTATTAAGCAGCTGTCACCATCATTTGGAGGCCACTTTTAATTATATTTTATAATTGTTGTTTTCAAAACTATTGAAAAAAAATTCAAAGTTAAGTTTCTCAATTCTATTTAAATAAAAAACCTAATCGGTAATTCAACTCGCGAGATATGCGGTTTCCACGCGATTTGTCTTTTACATGCTACGGTAAAATTGATTTTCGGGACGTTTCTTCCTATAACGCTCGGCGGCTCTCAGCTTGTCTACGCGATCGTATAATCCAGCTCATCTTCAGCTAAAACAGAAAATGTGGAAACATCACCGACGACAGATTCGCAGGATACCTTCATTCAGAAGCTATCACAGATCGTTCACAGAGTTTTCTTTCAGTTTGCTGCAATAATCAGGTTTTCATCAAAATACCGTTGCCTTTTTAGTTGCATGTTATCGAATCTTATTTGTAATCATTCCAGAAGATTAATAAATAGACTCGCATCAGTTTTTTCAATAGATTCTTCATTTCCAATGTTGCATTATTTTATATAAATTTATTCAGCATTTTCTTTCAAAAACGCAAAAACGAGAAAAAACAATCAAAGCAGTCAGTTTTCCGAATCAGCGAGAACAGGGGTTTCTACAGTGGTATCAGAGCCTGAATCCTGCCATCCTGTGTGGGGGAAATCAAAAATTTCAGATGCAGAAAATAAATAAATAAATTCTGAGAATCAGGGTGTTTGCTGGAAACAATTGGGTAAAAGAAACTCTCAGAATTTAGGGTTTTCAGGAAATGCTAGTCTGTTTGTTCTTCTGTGAGGAAAGAGATAAAACCAAGGAAATCATTCTCAGATTGTGCAAAGCATTTGAAATTTTTAAGAGAATTCTACAGTCAGATTTATTGGCTCGCATTTAGTATTCTAATTATTGGCAAATCGTGGCATGCTTGAAAATTTTTGGAAGCCGTCTCACCAGCTATAAAGAGAATCGAGGAACCTTTTTGTATGCATAGGGAAATAATTTATGGAGCGATATATATACTTCAAAGGGCGAACATTTGACATATTGCTTGCCGTGGACCATTCAGCTTGAATAATTCAAGGGGAGGCCGACTATTTTTTTTTCCGTGGCTTCCTTACTCTCTTTGAGCGCAGGGTTAGAGCACGAACCTCCTTTCTGGACGCAAAAGACAAGAACAATTCTTATATATATATATACTGAAGAGAGAGCATATCGTATATTGCATAGAAGCATCGATACATTGTGTGGTGTTAAGTTGGGCGTTGGAAATACGTTGGGACCTGCTTGCATCCGCTTAGAGACAAATTGAAATAAGCATTCAGAAGAAAACCCGACAATTATTTAAGAGGTCGTTTTTCATATAAAAAAGAGACGCCTGAATTTTTGTTACCGCTACCAGCTGAATAAAACAAACATTGAAGGAAATTTCAAAAGCAGTCTATATTCTTGAAGGAAGAATCGTGGCATTCAGGAGATCGAATATTTGAAGGGGGCCGATATTATTTCTGAAGGAGTCGTAATTTTTATTCTCTTCTTTTTCTCCAGCCGCCAGACTTTGGGAAGAGCGATTTTATTCCAAGTGCCACTCATTGAATATATTTTATGTTATATTGTGTCTTGTCATCATATGGGAGGTGTCGCACTTTGGAAGCCATTGCGAATGAAGAAGATGATATAAACGCCAAACAAAGAAAGAGCCGCTTTAGAGACCTGTCGGGAGCTCTTTGCTTGACTATTAACCAAAAAAAAAAAGACAAATATTGCTAGTTTTAGATAAGACAAAGCAAATCGATTCATCTCTGCAGAAATCGTATTTTATTTCAGAGGAGAAAAGTCAGAGTAAAGACAAATTACGATTTAGAGAGAGTCACGCATTCAGTTTTTTTTAAGGAACATTAAATAGGATAAGATCGATAGTAATATTTCTGTGGGTGATTCTTGTTCACTGGATAGAGGACAGTCCATCAGATTTGCGCCAATTCCAAGTTCTCATTGTTATTTAATTTGGATAGCATTGGTATTCACTCTGTAATTGCTTTTGAAGCTGTTGTATACAGAAGTTAATAATTTGAATGTTCAAGAGGTTACTCAATGGTCTGCTATTGTAAACCCTTAGGCTCTGCTATGGGTCCTTCTAGCGCATAGAATCAGAGTTGTAAAAGAATTGCAGAGCTGCATCTCATAGTGGCTGTATTAGCATTTGCATACCTGTCATAAGAGAATACTGAGTTAGCAGAATTAGTGCATTGTAAATTCTGTTTGACAATGATTTATTGAAATTCATCTCTCTTATGAGTAATCTGCCATCACCGATATTCCGTATAATTGCATACCAAACCAGACTTCATGGTATTGTTGCTACTTATTGGCATGATTATTGGTATATTAGCTATATTTTGAAGTTGGACAACACTGTTGGTCAAAGCTTCAAGCAAATTCAGTTCGGTCATTCAGGTTGCATGCCAGACGTTTGCACAAATGCCCATTTGCAGAAGGTACACTTTAGTCATCATTTTGGATTGAAAACAGTACCTTGCAAGGAAACTGTTTAACGAAATATCCGAAGTTATAAGGTTCAGAAAATTTAGAATTATGGCTTCTAAATTTGCTGATGAGATAATAGACGCTTATGAGGAGTACAAAGCACTTCCGGATAAGATCAAAGAGCGTCTAGACTTCGAACAATACATGGAGCATCGAACAGATTACAACAAGCAAAGAAGAAAATCAAAGAAATGTGAACAGCCAAGTGTTGAGAGCATTTCGAAGGATATCCAGTGGAAACTTAAACTATCACAACGAAGATTAACTCATAGTTTGCAATGGTATGAGGATTCCCTTTCTAAACGAACCTCATCACGAAGCAAAAATGAGAAACTTGGTGAAGTGTCCAAAAGTCTCTATGATGAGTTTGGTTTAAAATGTGATAAGTTAGCAGATCATGATCTTCAACCTACAGACGGACATGGGATTGAAAATGAAACGGTGGTTGATAAGGAAATTTTACATCAAGAAAATAGTATGGTGGAGCCACAAAATGATATTAACAACACTCCAGAGGATGTTATTCACCTTGCTAATACTTCTGATTTTTATGACAGCAATGATGAAAGGTTGCATCAGCTTGAGACAGCAGTGACTACACATGTGCAAGATGCTGCTATGGGGTTGTCACATGAAAGTACTCAAGAATTGGGTACTAGTGATGCATTATGTGTTGAGGACTCATGTCATGGTGAGTCTGATTTTCCAGATCAGACCTTAGAAAACAAGCTAGAAGATTCATATGTTGATATGGAATCCCAGGATCGTGCTTTGGATGTACATGCAGTTACTTTAGGAGTGGAAGTGTGTGAAGATACTGTCATACCAGCAACTTCTACCTTATCAGTTGAGCCATCCTTTGAGGTACATCGCAGCAGTACCTTAGATGTTGAGGTGTGCATGGATGAAAGCACACATGATGCTGCTTATCATGTAGTGAGTGATGACGAATCAGCTTCATATCATAGTGCATATTGTGAACCGGAAAACTTGTATGGGGGTCTTAAGCTACAGAGTCCTCATCATTTGGTTGGGCAACTAAAAGTGAATGACAATACGATTACCACAACCATTGAGCATTTTGATGTTGCTCGTCAGATGTTGGCTACGTATGGTTGGAGTACTCCTTTGACAGATGAGCACGGTGATAGTGGTTTTTCCCTTGTAGAGATACATGCACTTCGAGAAGCAATTGGAATGATGAAACAAAATTACCTAAAACTATTGGCAGACAGGGATTTTCTTCTCGAGTGGGATTGCATTTGTTATGATGCATTGCAGAGGAAGGAGGAGCAGGTTGATGAACTCACTCATGAGCTTGAGGTGACTATGGACTCGTTGGAGAGTGCTCGGTTGGCCCTTCAAGAGTCACAATCACGGTTGGAGGAGTTGACCGTGGAGTTGAGTTTGGCACAGTCTCCACCAGCTGTAGATATAGTACAGTTATATACAGAGGCAGTTGAGGAGGATCTTATATCCACGAGTTGTAGTGAGGATGGGGTTACACCTATCGCAGATATTGGTGCAGTCAATTCAGATGGGATGAGTGTTTTGGTTGAGAGCTCTTGTGATGAGATAGTTGATTTTTCCGAGGGTTGTGTGACAGATCACGTCACTACTTCATCGTCGTCACAGGAGAGATGTGGGACATCATCCAGTATGGAGATTTGTACTTATGCTAATTTGTTTCCCCAGGACTATGATGGACAGCCATTGACAGAGGTGGGAGCATTTTATCTTGATTGCATCGTGAGGAGTGTTTATCACTTCTCCTTTGGTCCACACACGGAGGATTTGATGATGCATCGGTGTGGATTGGCCCAGGAGTTATACCATCCGTTGTGGGATGGGTATTCACCGTCTTCAGAAGATGGGATTAGAGGCTGCAAGCGTCCGATTCAGCTGTTTGCGGGGGATCACTTGCAGGGACAGTTATCAGTTTTACATCATGCCGATATGTATCCAACTGGGTTTGCTACTTCTATGTCACAAGGTTTTCTTATGGGTACATGGTTACAAGATGACTACGGTGTCAGTTGGCATGATGGCTTGGTCAGTTATCACATTCATGAGGGTTTAGCAGAGGACAGGGAAAGATTCAGTGTAGCAGATGCTTCTAGAAGTTCTTTTCTCCGCATGACAGATGGATGTGAATTCAGATTGTATTGGGATCCAGGTGGTGACAGTTTTGGCACTGAGTATTGGATGGGTCCCATTGGGTTACTTCACTATTCTCAGCATGGTGAAGTTGGAGGCAGTAGAGCGCAGTGGCAGCCTGAGGATGACCGTCACGACAGACTTTCACTCTGGGTTTGGGATCCAGGGATAGCTTGCGCAGCTGAGTTTTTGTTGATGCTACAGGAGACAGTTCATGATGTGTGGGACATTTCACAGGTTTTCTTTTGGGCCTTCCGAGGATTGGAGTTTCTTTGCAGTGGAGATTGCTTGGGGACAAGCAATTTCAGGGAGGGCGGACTGTAATGTCCCCATTTTTGGCGAGCATCAGAGTTCGTAAGAGTTAGCCTATTATGCGACCCTCGTAGGCTGATGGATGGTATAGAGGGTCTAGTTGGAGTTGGCTCAGCTTCAGATTGGCAGTTCTTGATCAGTTGGCTTTCGTTCGGGCTCATTCGGACGCTTTTTGCAGAAGTTGCTATTTTTAGCAGTAGGGATTTGGCAGCGTTCAGAATCACTTCTTCAGTCGACAGCTTCAGACGGATTGGGCATCGGATAAATAATGAGAGAGATATTAATATTTAATTAAATTAATTAAATATTAATTACTGGAGCATTATAATATAAAGTTATAATATCTCATTATAACTTAAGTGATTATTGCTAAAGGGGTCGCCCATCATTGGAGGGGCCACTTTTAATTATATTTTATAATTAAAAGTGTTTTCGAAAACTATTGAAAAAATTAAAAAGAAAAGTTCGAATTTATTTAAATAAAAAAAAACCTAATTGAGAGAATTCGAACTCTTGAGGAGATATAAGGGTTTCATTGGGATTTGAGCTTATTATGTTATGAAATTGATTTTTGATCAAGTCTTCCGGAGAACGAAGCCGAGGGTTTCAGTTGTCTACAGGCATTGGAGAACGAGCCATCTTCAGTGTTGCAGTTCAGAGGCTGTGAAATATCAGCTGATCTATTGCATTCAGAGGGATACCTTCATTCAGAAGCTATCACAGATCGTTCACAGAGTTTTCTTTCAGTTTGCTGCAATAATCAGGTTTTCATCAAAATACCGTTGCCTTTTTAGTTGCATGTTATCGAATCTTATTTGTAATCATTCCAGAAGATTAATAAATAGACTCGCATCAGTTTTTTCAATAGATTCTTCATTTCCAATGTTGCATTATTTTATATAAATTTATTCAGCATTTTCTTTCAAAAACGCAAAAACGAGAAAAAACAATCAAAGCAGTCAGTTTTCCGAATCAGCGAGAACAGGGGTTTCTACAGCCAAGGACTCAAACACACCTTGTAGATAATCTCTTGAGACTTATTGGTGTGCAATGGTCCTATATCACCTCTCTAGCAACAAAACTCTCCTCTTATAGCTTATATTTGTGTGTTTTTTATGTATATGTGTGTTTTTTATGAATGTTGTATCCATATTAAGGGTCTTGAAAAATAGTTGTATTTGTATCGGTGTCTATGCAACTCTACTTTTGAGAGTTTCAGGTGGGTTTAATTTTTTTTTGTTTTTATGCTTTTTTCAATTGAATTTTTTAAAATGTTGTTTTAGGGGCTGGGTTCTCACAAGGTACAGTTGTGGCACCCAAAAATGAATGAACCCTGACTGTTGTAGTTTGTGAACTAGCTTGGAACCAATAGCTAGTTTGAACTGGGTTTGGGTACAATGCCCCAGTGACATCACATATTTTTTTCCTTTTTTTCATATCTGATTATGTTTAAAACATATATTTTTTCTTTTTTTTTCATATCTGATTATAAACAAAACATATATTTTTTCTTTTTTTTCCTAACTGATAAATGATATGATCTTCTGAATTTTCTATCATTTGATTCTTTTTTTGCATGCACATTGTATCCCAGCTGTATTGTTTCCTATGTTTTCTAGCAATGTTTTGCATCGATATTTGTTTAGGCCTATTATCTATTTCAATGTTGTTTCATTGCCCCAAGTGATGAATGGATTGAATAAGATCATCATGTTTTGATTTTGATGTTATGTCTCCTGTTAAATGTATTCCAGATTTTTATTTGCTTTTTCTCAGGATTTGGCACATATATTTTAGATCTCTTTATTGGTGTGTTGGGGTGAGACAATAGGCCACTCTACTGTTGTGTGTAGTTGAGATTACAACCATATTACTATGGGATGGGGTTGAACCTTTGTCACAAACTATGAATATACCCAATACTCACCCATATTTTAATACTTTACAACCTTCATGACATGTCCTCTGGGTTTTTGATCATCTTATTTTAGTGTGGAGATTTTAATTTGCCTCATAATTATTAGGGATGTGCCCCTTTAACTTTATATTGCAACTCTTTAGATCTTTAGACTTTGGGTCCGACCCTGCCGAACCCAAGCAGACCCGAGCCGACTTTGGGTCTTTTCAACTTTTGTGACGTTTAAAAAAAATATATTGGACTATTTTTTTAAACTTAAAAATCCCAATTCACCCCCTAACCCTAAAATGATGTCTGTGTGGATTTGAAAGTCGAATTTGGATCTCATTGCGAATGAAAAATGATGTATGCCTTGAAGGTTTGTGTGGTTGCCACTTGATCCCACTGTGGGGCACTCGCCTCGACCCTGTTGGCACCATTGTCCCCAAACTCCCATTGAATTCATTTGATTTGTCATGTACTCTCCAAGTCTGAGTTTCCAAGTTTTCCTACAAGTCTCCATCTATAATATCGCCATCCAATTGGAGAATCTTCCCTAATGTAGCAATGTAGCAATGTCGATAATTTTAATATATAATATATAACATGACGTTCGAGTTTTACTAATTGACATTCTAATGTTTTTTATTTTTGTGGTGGTTTTGTTTATTATACAATATATGATGCTATGTGTGGTATTTTGAACTTAATTACCATTGTAAATATGTATATATTTTTTTATTTTTATATGTTTTTGTATGGACGAACCCAAAACGAACCTAACCCTAATTTTTTACCAAACCCATGAACCGAACCAATAACTTAGTATTTAGATAGATGGAGATACTGACATGTGACAAACATCCCTAAAGTTAGTTATATTGGGTCATGTGGACAACTTGTGTAATTATTTACATCAAGTGATGCACAAGCCTTCATCAGGATTATTCCTCCATTGTATTATAATACTTGTGACTGTACTCAAGTACCCCCTCTTCTTTATCCCTCCAAATAGGGGACTTAATGGAACAAAAAACACAAGAAAATAATCTTGGATGTTCTTACACTTATATATTATGCATGCAACATTAGTAGTCAAGACCTCAATAGTTCTAGAAAGGATTAAGACCATCATCAAGCAACTTCCAAGTTGGGCACCATTTATTGTTTATCATTAATAAGGCATTGCTGAACTAATTGCATACAAAGTCAATAATGATTGATAATTTGATACTGTTCACGGAAACTTCAATTCTGTAAGCCACCATTTAATCATACTTTGCGCTTGGTTTCTTCAGCCAATGCTAGAGGAGGAAAGTTGTCTTTTCATTAGGTTTAACAAACAAACTGTTCTGTTTTAAAACTAGAGGAAGAAACTAATCCTCAAAGTTGGGCAATGAAGTGCATATGAAAATTTTAAATATCTCTATTGAATGTTAGTTGAATCCATTTTTAGATGATTTTGGAGTGTTACTTCTTTCCTTTTGTGGTCTTATGGTTCTCATTTTGTGATGCAGATAAATGAACTTATTGATATTGCTCGCTGTGTAGCCAATGCACAAATCAATGAAGGAGGAATATTAGAGTATTTGGTTTCATGCTTAGAGGATCTCCAGGTTGTCCTTCTGCAAAGTAAGGCCGAAGCTCTTGCAGTAGACACTTTTGGGAAGCGTATAGAAAAGTTGCTTCGGTAAGTATTAAAACACTAATGTAACATTGAAGGAAATCAGGAATAGAGCAATTCAGTAGGATATATTGATTTATTGTGGATTTTGTCATGCTTCTTGTTTACAGGAAAAGTATATGCACCATTTGTTATGGTATATTTACCTTAGAATTTTAATTACCGCATTGAATATATGATGTTTTGAACCTTAGGATACATGCTAGAATTTCTTCAGACTTGTGACAACTGATTAAGATTTGCATATATTGTCAATTGGTGCATATAAGATGTTTTGAATGGCTTCGGAGAAATTTACCATCAACAATTCACCGCCAACAAATTCACCTCCAATAATTCATTGCCAACAATTCATCACTATGACAAATTCATCTCATGGAAAATTCACTGCCATGAATTGCTGGTGAATTGTTCGCAGTGAATTTTCCACGAAATGAATTGTTGGTAATGAATTATTGGAGATGAATTTGTTGACGGTGAATTTTTTTTAGAACTGTTTTGAACATTAAGATACATATTAGAGTTTCTACAGTGACATATACCTCCTTTGTGCAAAAAATAATTGCCTTGACTCCTTAGAGAATGCTCTGCTGCACTGAGATCTTGAGATCTAATGCGCAATTGGTACATGATATTATGCATTTTTTTTTTATGATTATTGTAAAACATGTTAACAATTCTTCATGGCCTGGTTTGAAAACAGTGAAAAGTATTTGCATGTCTGTGAAGTGGTGGAATCAGAAGAGGAGAAGGTGGAAACATCTGGTAGCATTTTGGATGAAGAAGGTCCAATGGAGGATGATGTGGTTCGGAGTTTGCGAGCAAGTCATGTCCATTATGCTTCCAAAGACAGAACTTCAATAGATGATTTTGAGGTTATGAAGCCTATAAGTCGAGGGGCCTTTGGACGAGTGTTTTTGGCCAAAAAAAGGACTACTGGTGATCTCTTTGCCATAAAGGTAGAGCCCACATACATTTATCAGTGATTTAGTTTCATTTTGCTTTATTATTTACTTCTATAGACAAACATGATTTACATCATTTCAGAAATAGTAATGCACCAATGCTTGAATTTTATTGGTTTTTCAGAAAATTATATTTAGATTTGTTGGGTGAAAATTATGTAATCAACTTTCAACAGATTACACAACTTGGACTTCAGCCACAGCTATGTGAGATATGAATCTCTCCTCTCGGAAAGGGGAGGCGCCCTTCTTACTGCTAAGAGAAACAATAGTAAATCACAAAAGTAATTACACAATGTACACGAAAGTCACGGAGTGGGGGGGGTGTGTTACATTCATACTTCTCTCCTTTTTCAGAGAAGATGTTTACAATGCTTCACGTGTTGGAAGTTCCAATCTAATAACTTGAAACTAACAACTAGCAGACGCTAATATTCCCATCTCGGCCAAAGCGGCTGAGATACCTCGTATAATTAATAAATAAACAAATAAATTAAAAAGGGAAAGCTCACGAAGGCACAAAGTCGCTCCAGAGCTTTATCAATGTTGATCTCAGATAACGATCGCTTGCTACGCTAGGAAGCACAAAGTCTTCTTAGACGAATAATTCTTCAAATAGCATGAACGATTACAAGCACAAAGTCTTGTAGATCATCCAACAAGAGTGTCAATAGCACGGACGATTACAAGCACAAAGTCTTGTAGATCCTTCGACAAAGTATCTAAGAGAATGAATAATTATAAGCACAAAGTCTTATAGATTATCCAACAAGAACATGCAAGAGTATAAATGATTATAAGCGCAAAGTCTTATAGATCACTCAACCAATGATAAACAAAATAACAATGCAATCTAAATAATAGATGTAACGCAAAGTTTACATCAACCACTTAGAGTCTTTCAGATTTCTCGAACTAATCACTACCAAATCAAATCAACTTACAAAAGTATCGAATCCAACACAAAGTTTGGCTTGCAATCCTTTCCTTTATTGATTGAATCTCATTCACAAAATATGAACGCAAAGTTTCACAAGTTTGCTTACAAAAGGGCAGCACTTCGCTGCAAAAGGCTAAAAGATAATATTACAATGAAAATCCCTCACATTATATAGAAAGAGGGATGAGCAAAAGAAGGAAAGAGATTGAGAAAATCAGGGAGAGTTAGGGTGAGCCGCATTTTAGAGATCCTCACTAACTTTGACCAAAGTCATGTAATTTGTTTTGAAAATATTAAGATCTTGACTCTGGTGTAATTATTAATTTACAAAATGACATTCGAAAATGTCGAGAAATATTTACAAGATGCATAATGGGATGCACCGGAAATGTCTAACACTGGAGAACAAGAAGCTTCTTCATTTTTCTTTGCTTGGGCGCGGAGTCTTCATACTTCTTCCTGGTCTCCTGCATAAACTTTTTATTTGGAAGAACCAAGATCAAAGGATATCACCTTCGGGATCACTTGACGAGATCTGGAGAGAAACTGCAAGGATGGTGAATCAATAGACGTTAGCAGAAAAAATAGCATTGGGAAGCGTGAAGTGAGAAACGATGTTGAGCAAGCGTGAAACGAGCAACTAGGCACAGAAAACGATGCAGGAGCGAAGAAACGGGGTCCGGAATGGAAATAGAGCGAGTTTGAAGAGACTAAGATAAAAATTGCCAAAAGTGTAAAGGTGCTAAAATTCAGCACCATTGCACAAAAAATGACTAAGTCTAGAAGAAAAGTGCAAAGGTGCGAAAATTCAGCTCCATTGCACAAAAAATGACTAAGGAAAAAGATTGTGAAAAGTGTAAGGGCGCTAAAATTCAGCGCCCTTACATTTTTGGAGATTTCAGTCTTTGATGCAGGGGCGCTAAATTTTAGCGCTTCTGCATCTGAGACATGATTTTGGAAAATGGATGTAATGGTGAATGAAAACGGCGCTCGAGGTTTGCAAAGTGTTTGTCTGCATAGAGTTGCCATTGAAATTGGAGAATAAAGAGAAAGCAAGGGTAACAACTTACAAAGATGAAACGCGAAAAAACGCTAGAGAGGGATGTCGAAAAACTCAAAAAACGTATTTGCAGTTTGAAGAAAACTCGCCCAGCATGAAGAAAAGAAAGCAAAAGATCATAACAATGAAAATGGCGAAATAAAACACTTTTAAGTGAAAGAGAAAATTGAAAACCTAACTCAAGTCGAGCAATAAATTTAGGCACGAAAAGTGGCACGATTGACGAAAAATGCGAAAAAGATGAAGAAACGCGCCAGGGCCAGAAAAAGTTTAAGTGTCAGGAAAAAGTGTAATGGCGCTAAAATTTAGAGCTATTACATTTTTTAGAAAATTCACTTTCATGCAGGGGCGCTAAATTTTAGCGCCACTGCACTTTTCAGACTTAGCCAAATTTTGGCTTTCAGAGCAGGAGCGCACTTTTTCAGTGCCACTGCATTTTTCGTAATTTGCTAAGTACGAACAGTGAAACTTCGCGAAAGATCTCGTTTCGAAGGTCTTTGCGAGGCAAACATGGGGGAATGCTCGAATTAACTATTCGAGACTTGGGAATGCATTTCGAGGTGGCTTGAAAATCACCTCGTTATGCGTACTTGAACTTCACGAATCCTAGGAAACGGACAAGTTTCGTAGGGGGGTTATCCGTGGAACGAGCGCTGCTAGATTCCGTGATAACAAGATTGTCAACTTAGCAATCATTTATCTCATTTTTCATAGACTTAGGAGTTATTTATTCAAATTTATATGGATGCTGCATTATAAAGGTAATATGAATTGTTACAATCCAAAAAAATCAAAATAATAAAATGTGCAAAAAGCTTTAGTACAAGTGTTAGTAGATGTTGAACAGTTGTTTGAACCAAAGTCACAAGGTCCATGCTTGTGTCAGAGGTTGGCAAGGAAAAAATTCAAAACAAATTTGTCAGCTAATATAATTGGGAAAAATCCTGGCTAATTTCGAAGATTACAAATATACATTTTTTATTATTTTATTTTCAAAAAAGAATATGACAATGTGACAAATGGTGATATTAAACAAAATGTATCAAATATTGATGATCATGTTATCAAATCAATTAAAAAAAAACTAGAAACATTAATATTTATAATCATAAATTGATATTTATATTTAATATTTTTTATAAACATTAAATTTTCCTATTTAAAATAAAATACTAGAACTTAAATCTAAAGTATATTGTGCGAGTTCAAAATTAATAGTATTAATATAAAATTTTATAAATGTTGAGTATAAATATAATATTATAAAGCTACACTAATTAATTTAAAAATATAAATGTTGATTATTAATATAAAGTTATACTATATTAATATAAAATCTTAAATGTTAAATTTTTTTTTTGATTGATGAAATTTGGGCTTAAAAGCCTAGCCAGTGAAGACCACATAAGGGGAGCTTTATCCCTAGCACTTCAAATATCCACCATGGATCAGCACATCCAATACAACTAAATGTCTAGTATTGGACTTGAAAATGGGATCTTCAATGAAACAACCAATAGAAACCATTTGCCCATGTGCAAAACTTTTGGGGCAAGTTTGGGATAGCTCATAAAAGATATGGGGGTGGGGCTTGGTTGCTTAAAATGGTTACACTTGATTGTACCTCAAGATGCCCCAATGGCAAAACATAGGGGTGGGTAGTGATCTATGGATTGCCATAAGAGCGACCCCTACCTCTAGGTTCCTATTATCACCTGGAATATGCACCCTATTGAACCTTGAATCTAGCTATCTATGAAACATGGAATGACCTCTTGAGTTGTGGGACTCGTGAAACTCGAGGTCAACCTTCGATTAAAAAGTGGCTTCCCCTTGGTAAATCACCTACAAACTAACTCTAGCTAAAAATATTTGTTGAGAAAAGAGATAAGAAAGAACTGATAATTTGAATCTAAAACAAAAAATGAAGGTGATACACCAAATATAGTAGATTTCTACTTCCTTTCAGCAACACAACTTATGAATCTCAATCTAAAGCTTCACACAGTAATTTACAACAATAATTCAAAGGTAAACTGTAAAAAATTACATCACCAGCATACAATCAACCATTATTTCAAAGTGAAACAAGGTTGAAGATCTAATCAACAGAGAAAATTACAGAATTAAAGACCCAATTTTGATTGAAGAAATTCAAGGACTGAATTTCAGTGTCACAATAAACTTTTTCAATGCTTTGGAACAAAGCATGGACCTCTTATTTATAGATTTTAAGAGCCCAAACTCAGAAAGTCATGTTGACTTTAGATATTTTTCCTATCAGTTGTCATCCTTATCCTCTGTGGATAAGATTTACCTTTATGCTTTATGAGTTGTCAATCTTATCCTATGAGTTGTCATCCTTATCCTATATGGATAAGATATTTATAATCTTTATCCTCCATGGATAAGATATTTTTAATCCTTATCCTCTATAGATAAGATATTTGTAATTGTTATCCTCTACCCTTTGACTTCCATGAAGTTAGTGAACTCCTTATTTATTATTTTTTCATGCTTTGCTGATTTTGCAAAAAATATACTCCTTTTTTTGTGTTCTGATTTTTCAAAAAATCAGGTAACAATTTCCTTATGACAACTACAAGCGGTGCTTTGCCTATGGGATTTGAACCCATGTTCGTGGTGTGAAACTATTCATCTTCCACCACTAGAACCAAACTTGTTGGGCATTACAAATGATATATTAATGTGTAGTTACACTATTTTTCTCATAGTTACAAGACTTGGACTTGGCAAGCTGATTTTTGACTTGGACTTGGACTTGGACTTGACCCATTGAAAAAATCATGAAATATAAATATTTTTAAGGATTTAAAACTTGTTTTAGGAACCCTTTAATTTAAACATTAAAGATAAAATAAACTAATCAAATAGAAGCTACTTTAATTGCATACACAAGTATACATCAATCACGAGTATAAAAGTGGATTTTAGTTGAAGGAAACAACAATTTTAGACATGTATATATTATAGATATTATCAAGTGTATAAAAAATCGTAGATTATGAAATCCATGGCATCAAAATAAATATCAAAACTAAAAGTATAGGTCAATGGCTCAGAGGGGCCTACACCACTTGTCCCAACATCCATAGCTATATGGTAAGTCCTATGCATGCGGCTGAGATAGGACCTCGATGGTGATGCAACATGATATTTGATTTCAAGTACCAGTGACTCCAACATCCAAGGTGTCTACTTGTGCTCTATCTTTCTCATCAATTGTTATCACATTTTCCTCTAGATCCCCTTGGTGAGCCCATGCATGGTCTTCCTTGTTGAAGACAAGATTCTTAACCTTGGTGATATAGTTTGAGTGTGTAGATCAACCTCCTCATCTGAGAGATAAATTTGTGACCAACGTTTCTCTGTGATGGAGGCAAAGGATGTAATGAATATAAACAAGATCATTCAACCTTTGCATCGACAACTTGTGCTTCTTAGAGTGAATGTGCTCAAACTTACTCCAATTGTGCTCATGCCTTAAGAATTGCATGGTTAGCCCAAGACACGAATTATAATCCTTTGAAGATTTCGTACCTTAGCACCAAACCTTTCCTACCATGCATCTACAACGATTAAAAAAATTCATTCTCCAACTTTGAGTTTCAAGTTCACCATTAACATAAAAGAAGCTTTTTTTTAATTGTTAAATTTAAATTACATCCTTAATAGACTTATTTGGCTGCAATGTCGTCCAAGTTGTCTTGCATATGTCTTGTGCAAAGAGGTTCCCTTGTGCAAGTCTATAAATCTCAATCTTAAATATTATCTTCGCTTTGATTTCAGGATTAGGTACCATTCACTAAGACTATGTAGATTCCACAAAGAACCTCCTCATTGGCCTTCAAATTTGGATGAAATGAAATGTTGGATTTAGGAAATAGGTAGTTATATATAGGGGCTAATGAAATTGAAGGTTCCATCATCAATCTATGGTGTCTTATATGGGATAATACTTATCCTCAACCCTAACATAAATAAATCTAATGGGCTCTTTGGCCCTATCCATGCCCTCATATATATCCCATTGTGGGATTCTCCCAATCAACAACTTGAAGTAGAACAACTAAAGGCTCTATGAATTACAATTATTATTGAACATTAATATAAATAAGTGTAAACAAAAATAAATGAATAGAATAGAAATAAGAATAAAAATATATTGGAAATATCAAATATGATCTAACCTTCTTTGTCGAAAGCTAGAAGTTATGCTCATAAAATCTAATCAACCATACCAACCTCTACATTGATCTTAGCATATGATGACGTAGACCACTCCTTACTAACAAACACATACTTCAAAGCATCCTTTGATTGAAGTAAAGATTGCAATGTGATAAAGTTTGTTGCAAAGTGGGTTATTCTAGGATGAGCCAACTCCTTATTCATATAATTCCTCATTAGGTTGAGGACCCAAGCATGATTGTATATGTATTTGCAAATAATTTTATCATCCTCTGCACATGATTTTGTGATGTCTCTCTTTTCTCCAATAGTTATTTAAGTAATAGCAGTAGATTCAATAAGGATTCAATATAATAAATATTAGAATTAAGACAATTAGAAATATGAAATGTTATCAAAATAAATATGAATAATCAATGTAAACTATAAATATGTGACAATTAAATAATTAACATAATAAATGGAATAACACCTTCACATAGATTAATCATACTAATGCCACAATCATATAGACAATGTTCCCAATATTGTTGAATCAATGGTTCTCAATATTTGTCTGAAGGTCATGGAGAGAATTCTATCTGGCACTCAAAGGAAGGGTTGCAAGTATAGGATTTTCAAGGTATAAATACCCCTGGAGGAAACCGGTTCTTACACAGTACCCAACCCGCCTTCACAGCATAAATACAACCCTAGCCAGGACACTCTCAAGTGTACGTTGTACCCTGAGTTAGACACACATTGTGTGTCCCTTCTCCAAATGTTTAAATGTAAACCAAGACCCAAACCTCCACTCTTTTGTGCCCTCTCAATTTCTCTTTTCTTTTTTTCTTCTTCTCTTCTTGAATGTTCTCCATACTTTTCCCAAGTTTCACATGAATGATTTATATATCCTTTTAAGGGGTGATTTCCAAATGATCACACCATTTCACAAAGATTGTCTTTAATAATTATTTAAATAAATAATTATTCTTTCCCTTTTTTAAAGAGTGTTTATACATATTCTTTATTAATATCTATTTTAACCAAAGGATCAAAATATCATTTATTTTTGTATCTCCCTTTTAATTCAAAAGGGTTATTGTATAATTTTTTCTTCTCTTAGGGAAAAAGTCATCATTTATCCCCCTGTAAATTAGTCATTGTCCTTAGTAGCATGAGATACATATACACCACAACTCAAAAACACATAATTAATAATTGAAGAAATTGATATTGAATACATTTATTCTTCATATATATATATCCTTTTCTTTTTTTAATTCATAGATCTCTCTTTTTTTATTTCAAGAGAATTATTTTTGTCAATCAAAATTATGACAAGAATTGTATATACATACATATAAGAAATTTGTAATTGAAGAAAATAAGGATATTTTATATGTTTAATCACATATTTTTTCAATTTTATCAATTTTCTCTCATGTAACCCATTTTCTTTAATATAGATGTTTTCCTTACTAACATGTAACTTTAACATTAAATTTACAAAAGTATTATCATGTGTTGACATAACATGTATGTATTGAATGACATGCATAACCCATACTATGTAGTTACTCATTGTTGAACTACATATAATCTATATACTAAAAATCTATCAACTTTACCACTTTACCCACTCATGTAACTCCTTAAAAGTATTACAATGTGATCACACAATAATTACTATGCATATCCCATACTATGTCACTCATAAAAAGTAAAATCTATATACTCAACACACATTCCAAGATGATATTCATGCATTCCGGACTACATGAGTATCCTCTTTTCATATACAATACTTTATAAGCCACATGTACAAAGTTATTGGGTTGATCAAGTCCAATAACAAAGTACAATAAAACATGATAATCTTGCTAGGCATCTTAACAGTAATAGAACAATAGTAAACCATTAACATGCATAGATCACTTTATAGAGAACATTAGGTCTAATCTTTCCTTTATTTAATTTAATCCAAATATGAATGTTTGTTTAATTAAAATGATGACATGACTAGAACAATGAGAAGAAATTTTTTTGTTCCTTATCTTGTATTTACCATTGTATTATTCTAATTTTACTAATTTTATAATAAAATGATTTTAGGAACTGTGGATTATGAGCCCACACACTCCCACTATGCCAGTTTAGTACTAATCGAATACAAAGTACACCTTGGAATAACTGATCACACTCATATTAAAAGTCCAAGTCTTTATACTTTTGTCCTTGTACATTCTTTTAAATTTATTGATTCTTTTCTTGTTAGTATTGTACAAGATCATTAGCATTGATTAAGAACAGCCCAATACAAGGGATTTTTATATACTCTAAGAATACCTATTCGTATATCAAGGATTCTAATCACATGCTTTTCTTAACATCCATATTTATCCTATTTTCACTTTCTTCCGATTTGGACCCCTTAACCATGCCTTTGTGGTTATGTGATTCAAGAATTGTTTTCTTGCTAACTTACAATTCCTTTAAATGAATAACTTTATCTTACAAAATATATAAATTATACCATATGTATGAAAAGTCACATGCTTGTTGGACAATCTCTATCTTTAATTTATGTATGCTCCTACATTGTATTTTTATTGCATATCTTAAACCAATCATAAGCAATCACCTAGACCATATATTATGGTTTATTTGAGGCCAAGAAATATGTCTAACATAAATAGTGTGCTTAGACCTAATAAGGTGGCTTATTAATTTCCCTTTTTTACAAACTTTGCCTCTTATTATGATTAATAAATATAATCATTTCTCTCTTTTTTAAAAATATTCATTTCTTAAATATTCTTCATTACTCTCTAATCCTAAGAGAGACTGTTGAATTTCACATCTTAGAAAGACGTAGTTGTCTCAACATCATACAATTCTAAGGTTGGGATATGAAAAGGATTCTAGAACTTGTGGGTTATGGGTCCACAATGTAACCTAGATTAGACTCAAGTGACAAATCTAAAGATTAAGACTCTATGTTTTGCCCATAGCCTTTGTATCATTGGTGTGGTTATTTACCTGGTTGAAGGACTTGGTTTGGCAACATGTGAACTTCCGATTAGCACCTATAATCATTGATAGGTTGATTGCATTTTTAGGGTGGCCATGTAGACCCTATTTATTGCTCTAATTACCTATTTAAATGCCTCAGTGAAGAAAGAAAGGTACTGGTATGATCGTCAGGTTTTGGTTAATTACAATGGATCTATGCAAAAAAATGGAACCAGCACATCATTTAAGATCTATAGAGGCGAATAAGTAGTGCCACATGGAACTTGTTTGTATTACTGTTGGTGTGTCCGCCTGGTGGTGAAGTGAGTATACTTTTAGGGCCATGCCCCGTCATCTGACCTATGAAGACTCCTATTGCATCTCAAATGTGCATGGACGTTGGTTTGTCTGGCATTATTCTGAGTTAGTCTCTCAAATAAGCGGACATGTCTAGAATACATTTGTAGGGGTGTTTTGTTTTGGTTGCAGTATTTACTGAGGACGTTTCTATCTGTCATATGTATTGTTTTAGATCTTTGATCAGTCTAAGCTTGTGGACCGCTTATACTCTGAGCCCGAGCAGATAGGTTCTGTGGGGTCATGACAATTGTTTGCTTCTGGCTCCTCTTGATAGACAATCTATGGTGATATCAAGGCAGCCATTATCTCAATCTATGTGTGAAGAAAGAACAACTGCAGATCGTTTCTTTTCACCAATCCACAGATTTAGTAAATATGTGTAGATTACATAGAAATGGGAAGCAGAAGCATAGCCTCTTTATAGAATCTATCCATGCAAGGTGGCGGCACGACTAGTGTCAGAAGCATAGCCTCTTGATAGACTTTATCCATGCAAGGTGGCAGCACGTCGTGAATATCATTGTATGGGCATCGACTTCCCTTGATTGATAATTCAACGTACCCTATCTGTAGTGACCATCTCTTTGAATAATATGTAGTCTTAATCAAAACTCAACTAATATGAGGCATTTTCATTTCTGATAGTGAGCGATAACAGTTTGATTGTAAGTTTGTGAGGAACAATCAGTCAGTGACATTGGTTAGAAACGCTTAGATAGCATTCTAAAAATTATATAAATATTTTATTTGTATGAGATGTTAGGAATCATTTTTCTTATTTAGAATGATATAAATACTCTTATGATGAGATTTGTTCAGTAACCAAACATATTTGCTGAGATCATGGTTTGATGAACTTTCATTATAAATATTTCACAAAAGAAGGTTCAAGGTATTATTTTATGAATAATGTTTATGATTCAACCCCATTAATTCCTTTTATCATATTGTAATAAATAATTGTAAGGTTGTTAAAATCATGGGTTCTTGATCTGTTGGTGAAGTTGAATGGTTCTTAATGAGCCCACCAGGGATCAAGTCTTGTTGAGTGCAAGGCTTTGACATCATAAGGGATGAGGTCGGGATCAAGGTTCAGCCCAAGATGGCTTGTATAGGATAAAGTGTATGTTAATATATAATAAGATATATTATTTGATAAATATGTATACATAAAAGGATAAAAGTAAAAATATTGTTTAAGTGTCTTATGTGTGGATGTATGTATCCTTTAAGATTTTATTGTTTGTTCTTTAATTAATCTAACTTTTGCATTATACTAGGTTTAACCCATGTTTAGGCTCTAATACCAAATGTGATGTCTCTCTTTTCTCCAATAGTTATTTAAGTAATAGCATCGAATTCAATATGGATTCAATATAATAAATATTAGAATTAAGACTAATAGAGATGAAATGTTATCAAAATAAATATGAATAATCAATGTAAACTATAAATATGTGATAATTAAGTAATTAACATAGTAAATGGAATATAGGTTCATGTGAATTAAAAAACGGATGGAGTGAACGGGCGGGAGTAGGCGCAGCAGAGGCAGTTTGAAATTTGCAGAGGCGAGAGAGGAGGAATCTGAATCGAAGGATGATGATGGTGGGGGGAAGCGACTGTTTGGGACCACCAGCTATGGTGGAAGGCTTGTGCAAAGGTTCATGCTCCTTTGGATTGTTGTGCGGGAGTCATCTGTTTTGGAGCCGAGAAGGGAAAGCAGCGGATTTGGTGGTGCAGTGTTGAGAGGGCCTCTAAGAGGTTGGGGGTTTCTCTGAGGTGAGAGATGCAACAGTTGGCGGGGTCTTTGGTTTCCCTATGCCGGGTGTTGGCTTCTCCCTTGGCATTACTGCTTCTGATGTTGTTGTGGTTAACGTTGAGTGTTGGAGGGCTAGTTTGTGGCCCTTTGTGTTTTCTAGTGCGTTGCGTTTTCCCCTTCCGCTTAAGAGGCTTATTTTTGGTTCTGCTCGGTATAGTAGGATGGCTTGAGGGCTTTATTTGTTGGCCTTTTCTTCTTCTCATTTCTTCTGGGTTGTTTGTTGTGTCAATGTGTTCTTTGTTTGGGGGCTATCTTTTGGGGGTTTTGTCGACACGGTTGTGGTTTCCAAATGGCAGATGGAATCTAGTGCCTATTTTCTTAGTTTGGAGCCTGTTTCGGTGTGGAGAAGGGAAAGCGGCGGATCTGGTGGGTGCAGTGTTGAGAGGGCCTCAGAAGAGGTTGGGGGTTTCTCTGAGGCGGGAGATGCAAGGGTTGACGGGGTCTTTGGTTGTAATGTCCCCATTTTGGCCATACGCTCTTCTTTGACTGATAGCCTATTTCCGGAAATCCGTAGGTTGATCAAAAGTGAAATTAGGGTTTCCTTGCTTGGAGGTTTGTGGCATTTCTAGGTATTTACTATTTTTAGTAAATACTAATTTTGGCAATGGTTCAGTTGTCAGCTTTCATTAAGTCTTGCTTCCAGCTCAGTTCTGCTTTCTGTTGGTTTTGAGGTAAACTTACTATTTTTGGCAGTGGCTATTTTTAGTAAGTCTAATTTTGGCAGTGGCATCATCGGATTCAACTCAAGTCATCTTGTTATCCATCGTCTCTTTGGCTTTGGGTTTGGTTTCTCCTTGGTGAGTTTCGACTTAGTCAATTTTCATGTCTTGAAGTTGTACCCCATGCCTAGGCTTGATGACTTCAAGTTGTTTTAAAGAAGGGGACATAAAGGGGTCAAGTGAGCATTTAATTATTTAATAAATGCGTTATTGTTGCAATATGAAATGGATGCCTAAAGGGGAAGTTGAATGATATTTTATTATTTCAAAAAGTAAAAGGCAAAAAAGGTGGCGTCCTTTTTGGAAGTTGAAGTGATTCAACTTCTTGGAATTTGAAGAGTTCTTGTTGCTTCATTTGCCAACAAAAGCTTATATATTGCTGCTATTTGAAGAGCTGATTATCCAATATTTTTTATGCTAATGTTATGCTGTCAAAATAACAACTTGTTTAATACTTCGAGGGATGCTTACCTCCTAGTTCCAATCCA
The DNA here is from genome assembly GCA_007258455.2 of Sequoia sempervirens. Taxonomy (NCBI): domain Eukaryota; kingdom Viridiplantae; phylum Streptophyta; class Pinopsida; order Cupressales; family Cupressaceae; genus Sequoia; species Sequoia sempervirens. Next base: position 14,190 of record VDFB02276108.1, on the reverse strand, counting down.
ATTTCGTGTTTGAAATACAACACCTAGTTGGACATTTGCTGCTTCTCAAATCAGACTAGCAGATTGAGCTCAATATTTGAAGATTTTGATGAAATTTCCAGTTTTGAAGTTGCTGATGCAGTCACAGCGGAAAGTGGTTTTTGCATACAGCTTTTTGTGTGAATTTAATTTGCTTATGGGTAATTTTCCAATCTATTCCTACACCCAAGGCGACCATCTTTGGAGAGTTTCAGATTCTAATTTTGAGTTGTTCATTTTTACTTGTCAAAATCGCCCCTCATGAAGGCCGTACCATTCAAGGAAGCATTGGGATTTGTGCCAGAAATAAAACTGTTGTTTGGTTGCTGTTTGATGATCAGAAAATGTTCGCCTACCTTCTAAGAAGACACAGCAAAAGACGGCATTCAATTCGGAGGTGAATTAAGTGAGTTATGAACATTTCATTGATTCTCATAGTTGCAGATTGATATTTCCAGTTTACAGTTTTTGTATCAGATTATAGAAGTTCTGATTTCTGATTCATTATCAGCTGATTAAGAGATAAATAATCATTTGAAAAGCATCTAATATTCATGTGTTTGAAGATTATTGTAATTCCTATGTAATTTGCAGCTCATTTCTCATTTGTACAAACTGTTAACAGTAGTACTGTTCCAGTTTTAAATGTTGCAATTCTTTCTTTATCTTCTCACATAAGTACCCCTGGATGGTTTACCGCCAGTGTGGATAAATTGATTGTAACACTTTTGTACCCACTCATAGTGGTGAATCCCCACAACTCTGTGGATGCCCGCCGCAGCAAACGAATTGTTTTAATTGTAATCTTTTCCCCCCACTGTTTGGTGGTAGTGTGGAAATGTTCCTCATGGCTGGTTATCCGCCTATCAGTTAATGTTCTTCATGGCTGGTTATCCGCCTATCAGTTTTTAAATTCAAAATTCAACACTCCGTCATATGTTAGCACCTCGCCCTCAATGGGATCTTGAGTGCACATTCTTGACGTTGAGTAGTTTTCATTTCAAGTTCAGTTTTCAGTTGATGCTAACGCTAATCCAGTTAACTATTGCTGGTTATGTGTGTTAAATTCATCGAAAAAAAAAATTGGTTAGCATATTTCATTGGTTGCCCTATGCCGGGTGTTGGCTTCTCCCTTGGCGTTACTACTTTTGATGCAGTTGTGGTTAACGCTGAGTGTTGGAGGGCTAGTCTATGGCCCTTTGTGTTTTCTGGTGTTGTGTGTTTGCCCCTTCCGCTTTGTTGTTCCCTGCAGGGAGTGTGCGGTTGCTCGAGTGTCCTTGGGGTTTCTAGGTTGAACAAGAGGCTTACTTATGGTTCTGCTCGGTGTAGTAGGATGGCTTGGGGGCTTTATTTGTTGGCCTTTTCTTCTTCTCACTTCCTTTGGGTTGTTCGTTGCATCTGTGTGTTCTCTATTTGGGGGCTATCTTTTGGGGGTTTTGTCGACACTGTTGTAGCCCAAAATTAAATTTTTTGTTACACTTAGACATTTTGAAGAAATGAGTAAAAGTCTTGTTAAATCTGTCAAAGACTCAAAAAGGTCAAAATTTGGGTGTGCATGTCTTGCATGAGGGGTTAAAATGTAAAATTTCCAAAATCTAATGATCTGGGTCTACTCAGAGCAGCCTAATCTACAAAACCCAGATCTCAGTTTTTCATCCGTACTTTTTAGGAAAACTGCTATTTTTAGAAATTTTCTAAAAATAGTAACTTTTTCTGGGTTTTTCTAGGTTTCTTTCAAAATGGATACTGGCAAAATTTTATAAAAAAATAGAAAGTTTGTCCGCTAGGGCCTAAACTGGTTTTGATTGGCTCAAAATACGTCCACATCAAGCTAGTGCAGTCAGAATCTCTAAAAGATCAATTTTTCCCTAGTGGGTCTATTCTGCTTTTTCAGAAGCATATCAGGAGCTCCGAAGTCATCAATGGAGGTCAGTCAGCTGCCAGGCGTCAGATTCAACACTCAAATATTGAACATAAGGTGAGTTTACGAACATGCACGAAGAATGAAGATGGAAGTTGAATTTTGTAAAATTTTGACTAACATTACTTGACATGGGCACCCCAGGAGAAGATAGGCACCCATCTTTCTAGGGCATCAAATGATGAATTTAGGGTTTGAGCTTCCAAGCAAATTTTCTCAATTTCCTTCCAGCTCCGCAGCAAATCCGATAGTGCAATCAACGGATCATCCAGACACCCGAAATTTGAGGTCAAACAGGGAAGTTTCAAACAGAAGATGGAATGAAAATCATGAAATTTTTTGAAAAGTTTCTAAGTCTGGGAATTTCCAGTGCCCCTGGTGCCCAGGGGTGCCTAGCTTTTTGAGGGGCTTAATTCAACAGTAAGGGTTTGCAAATGTGCTCAATCTCTCCAGAATTCAGTCAACTTCATAGCGGATATCTTCATCAGATCGTCAAACTCGTCAATCTCCGACAAATTCAGATCGAAGCTAAAGGTATAGAATGAAGGTTCAAATTTGAAAATGAAAATCAAATGAAAATGGTTAAGTCTGGAGCAAATGGGCGCCCCTGAAGGAGAAAGGCTCCCAAGATTTTGAGGGCTCAAACGGATGATTTTTCTAGTGAAGTCTCCAACATAACTTCTTCAAAATTGATTAGACTTTCCAAAGAGACCATCAACTTGTCAATCTGAGTTGGTAGTCACCAAATACAGGAGGCAGAACAGAGGGTTTGACAAGAGCCAAAGTCAAAAGCAAGCAGAAAATACAGAAAAATGGTAACTCTGGTGAAGTTGGGTGCCCCAACTTGCCAAAGGAACCCAAGCTTTTGAAGCCTCAAATTCAACTTTTTGACAAAGTGACCTCCAAGAGACCCCACTCAGAATCTCCTCTGCTCCATAATGAACCCAACAATTAGTCAATCAAACGCCCGGATCATCAGATCTAGCGAGATCATCCATAGAAGAGGAATTGATGAAGAAACATAAAAGTTTCTAAGTCTGGTCAAGGTGGGCGCCCTTGGAGAGAAAGGGTGCCCATGGAGAGAAAGGGCGCCCAAGGTTTTGAGGTCTAAGATGATAGAATTTGCTGATAGAGTCACCAAGATCACCTCGTCAGATTCAGCCAAGTTACCTAGCAAAGCAGACGGTCAGTCAATCGGATTAGTGTAGCTCCCGAAATCAAGATTTCATCAGATGATCAAAGGGAGATGAATTTGAAAATCATACAAAAATTGCTAACACTGTGAAAGTTTAGAGCCCCTAGAGGAAATGGGCTCCCATGAATTTGAAGGTCAAAACAAAGTTTTTAGTCAGAAGTGCCTCCATGGCAATCTTTCTAGATTTAGTCGAGCTTCATGATAAATCATCTAGCTCATTCATTGGATCAATCTAGAAGTCGGAGATCAGGATTAAACCAGGGGTCAAAATGGAAGAAAAGTTGAAAAACTCAGAAAAATGGTTAAGTCTGAATGAAGTAGATGCCTCTAGCCAAGAAGGGCACCCAACTTGTCATGCCTTAGCCAAAATTTTCAAAGTTTCAAAAATTGCAAGATGAAGAGAATGTCCAAGTTCATTGAACAGGCCGATTTTAGGGTTTGGAGGATTAAAGCAAAAGAAAATAAAGCTATTTCAAACCCTAAATCTATTTAAGTCATCTCTTCAATGCAATTTTCATCATTATTGCAAGCGACATCCAAAGGAGAAGAGAAGAGCAGCAGATTTGAAGTTTTAATTCAAGATTCAAGAGCTTAAGGTTGCTGATTTTCAAGAATAATTTTCAGACCAGCAACATAAGACCTTGCTTTTTCATGCTTTTTCATCCAGAAGATCAAATTTTTGAAGGAGAAGGTCAAAGATTTTAATTTTCAGCCATGTGGGTCTCTTCATCTCATTCTTCTGAAGAATTTTTGAGAAAATTTATCAAGTTGCAACAGCTGCTTTTTCCTTGCATGTCAGTGAAATCTTCAGGGTTTCCAATTTTTGATCATCTGGCTCCTCTCAAAACAATCTTCTCAACAAAACCCATATCACAACTTTTTTAAGAAAATTCCAAATTCTAGGGTTGGCTGCTTTTTCAATCAGCCATCAGTGTTTTTCAAATCTGATTAACTAGGTTCATTCCAAATTATATTCTGAACAAAACCCAGGTGCCAACTTTTTCAGTGAAAAATTGAAGAAATTAGGGTTTGCTGCTTTTTCAGTCTACACTCAAAATTTTCAAAAACGGATGATCTAGGTCTTCTTGTAATGAAATTCTGAACAAAACCCATGTCTCAGAAAAATCTTGAAAAATTCGTCCGTTTGAAGAAGAAAATCAGCAGGCTAAAATTAGAAAGTGTGCAAAACTTGTCAGAATATAGTCAAGTTTACAGGCAATCTTCAAGGTTTTCCGTATGGAATATACTCCCATCAAATTCAAAGCCAAACAAGTGTTGTATCATGATTATCTGAATGGATGAAGTTGAGAAGTACGTTTTCAATACCACCATGGACTGAAAACTTCATCATCTCAACTGAAGAGTGTGAAAAGGTGTGATATGAGCAAAAGGACAAGTGTTGGAAAAGAGTTGTACAAAATTCTTCCATTGAAAAATCAAGAGAGGTGTCAGAAGCATAAAAATTGCAAAAGATATGTTGAAGCAAGATGGTATAATTGTAAAAGATCATCACTCCAATTGCAGAGCCGCCGAAGTTAACAAGATTTGATAAAGAAGTTGAAGATATCAAATATTTTTTAAGATCAATTACACAACGTGAAGAAATCTCAGAAAAGTGCGACTTTGCTATTGATGGAATAGATGCACCCAGTCGGGACACAGTTTCCTGCTTTTTTGCGGATGTGATTGAGTTTTAAAGTGGCTTTCATCTAGAATCTTTCTTTCCACTTTCTTTCTATTCTTGGAACAATTCTTATCCATTCTTCAAAGAAGAGAAAGAAGATAAATTGTAATAGTTGGCAATCCCTACTTTTTCTGCTTTCTCAGGTGTTAGATGTTATCTTCTTTCTAGGTTTAGAAATAAAGCTTGCTTACTGAGCAAGCCCTAGATTGTAAAAGAAAGGAGATTTTAGGGTTCCCTACTCCTTTGTTTGCCTATAAATAAGAGCCTTTGCTCATTAGTTTTCTTTAACGGTTATTGTGATAGCAAATTGTTGAGTCTCTTTTAGCTAGCAAGCTATTATTCAATGTCGGTTCACTTTGTGTTAGAACAATGCTAGTGATAACAAAACGCTGAGCCTAAGTGCCTTCTATTGTTATTCAGTGTTGTTCAATTGTGTTTATGATAGCGAATTGTTGAGTCTCTTGTAGCCAACAAGTAGTTGTTGTAATCGCTATCCCTTTTGTGTAAGAACAAGTTTGCAAGCCTCTTTAGCTACAAGTTCTTGTTCTGTGCATGTGTTTAGTGTAATCTTCGTTCCAGAAGTTTGAGAAATAAAATCATGAGCCTCTTTTTCCTTGGTATAACATCTCAAATTTTTGTTTATTGTGTTATGCTTTTGTGATCTTAATTTCAACCTACATTGAAGTGTGTAGATGTATGTTGAGAAAGAGTTCTCTTAAGCCTTTGTCAGAGAATAAACCTTGTTCATTTCTAAATTCTCTTGCTCTACATATTACTTGAGAAGTTAGAAACGTCTTTAGCTTAAGTTAGTTGTAGTTGAAGTTCTTAATCGGAAAATCTCAGCTGCGGTGTTTGTGTTTTATAAACCTTGTGCTCTAGTTGAAACAAAAAGATAGGCGAATTAATTTTAATTTACTTTCTTTCATACCATCAGCAAGAGGGTGCTTCCCCTCCTAATTTGAAGAACAGTTTATCTGTGCATATCTATCTGTTTCAAATACGCATTCCAGAGGTGTGAATTTAAATTTCAACAGGCACGGTTGTGGTTTCCAAATGGCAGATGGACTCTAGTACTTATTATCTTGGTTTGGAGCTTGTTTTGGGTGGTTGACCCATAAGATGGAGCGGTTGTGCTGCTCAAATGAGGTTGTTCTCTTCCCTGTGCTCTGCTGGGTTTTGTGTGGGCCTGTGTTGGTGTTGTCAGGGGTTTTCTTGTTGAGAGCAGGTGTCTTTCTTCATCCCTTGTTCAAGGTTTTTCCCCCGTGTGCCTTGTTGGTCTTTGATGGTGTTTGGGAGTTGGTGCTTTGGCTGGACCCTTCTATGGGTATGGATTTAGTGTTGTGTCAGCTTTGTTCTATGCTGAAGGTGTTGAGGGTTGGGTGGTTTTCAAAGATAATTTTGAAGACCCAGATGTTGTTGTTGTTGTTGCTTGCTAAGGTCCTCCTTCTCATTGCAATCTCTTCCTTCTCTCTAAATACTAGGTCTTCTTTTGAGGTGAAGGCCTCTCCTTTGGAGGTGGAGTCCTCTCCCTCTTGGGTTGAGGTGTATTCTGCGGTTGAAGGTCTCTTCCGGATTTTTCCATTGAGGGGGATCCCATTTCTATTGAGGTGGAATGTTGGTGTGCTGGGGTGCTATGGTTGTGGTGGGTTGGACGAGCTTGGTCTTGTCTCCTATAGAGGTGGAGTGAGCAATTGGTTTTTATGGAACATGCTTGGAGCCTCGAGTTCTTGTGATGATCTCTCCTATAAAGGTGGAGAGGGTTTGTTGTTGGGTAAGATTTTGTCTACTTTTGGATTCACTGTCAATTCAGTCGTCATTGTCACTTCTGAAGTCATTGTCACCTCTAAAGTTACCATGGGTATCGTGACAATAGGAGAAGTGTCTATCATCATTGCTCCTGTAGACTGCACATTGAGCTGATCACGCATTGACTCATTCATGAAACGATTGAATTCATTTTTAGAAGTGATATCATACGTCAATGAAGAAAGGCTAGGAATGGATGATGGAGGACTTGATAGTATATCAACCGTATGAATTCTTTTCACCGAGGGAGTATCAAGCGGGGTTGATGCTGCAGGAATAGTGGATATCTCTATTGCAGGAATGCATATGGTAGGAATGGGTGATGAGGGAACAAGAGGTGGAGGAGTACTTGAATCTGGAGGGGTATGAGGAACACTAGAAATCATAGGCGATGACGTTCTGGGAATTTCCTCAACTACATTCTCAGGTGGAGACATAGTTCTTTCTTGATCATGCCTAGGTTCCTGTTGATCACCCTCTTGTCTCTCTAATTCTAGTTCACCTTCGGAATCACCTTCAGATTCTTCTTCAGAATCTTCTTTAGACTCTTGCCCGCTTTCAGAAACTTCTTCTGCATCGGAGTCTGCTTCTACTGAGTCTTCATCTTCAGCGGATTGGTCACTGGAAGTACCTTCTTCATCAGAATCTATCTCCTTTGGAACAACCTTTTTACCTTTAGAGCGACATGGATCAGATTCCGTGGTTTCTCCTTCTGGGACAAACTGGGTATCTTTCTTGCCAATAGTAAACTTGATCCTGGGACCTCTTCGTGAAGAAGTAGGAACAGCTGCTGATTTATTTTTCATGTGGATTTCTTGCTGTCGGCGAGCTTCTACTTTGGATTCTTCTCCTTCTGAATCTGTTCTGAAACTTTTCATTTCAAAACCATGCTTATGTAACCATTCTGCAGTATTGGATAGGATTGGCGCCAATCTCTCTCTCATGCTAGTACTTTCTATCCTAGACCATTGAATTGCAGGCAACGGCCTTTTAGAAACCTCTTGTTCATCATAGACAACATTCATGATATCACCAGGATCTGTAAAATCCTCTGGTAGGTCAGCAATATCAAGGTCTTTGATCTGCTGCACGGTCAACCTGCAATAATTCATTTTGTGAATGGCTTCTTCATCTCTGCAATCAGCCTAGATGTCTTCAAAATGATACTTGTGATGATGACCCTTTTGTAATTGCCTTCTGACATCCTGGTAATCAAAATCAAACCTATACCTGGAGGTCTTGATTGTCATGATTTGCATCTTAGCATAAACAGATTTGGCTTTCTGTACAGTTGGGATAGTATATCTGTCGATTGTTAGTGGGAACTTGAATCCACGCTTGTGATTACTTCTTCCTTCTTTATGCACTAAAATCAGCTGTCTGCACATCTCCATGAGAACCCACTTGTCCGAAGGATATCATGGCAGCATGTAAGGGCAGCCAGTGTAGCACCCTACTCTCAAATAAGTAAATGTTGGGAATTGTAGAAATAAACATCCAACTTTACTTACTACCTTATAGGCCTCATCAGATACCCTTCTCCTCTTGAGAGCTGGATCAAAATTAGAAAGCAAAGGTGCGAAGAAAGCATCAATAACCCGCCTGAAATGATGGAAGCTTTCCTTCAATTCCAGTTGATAGAAAAATTTATACACAGGTACTAGCATCCGATTCCCTTTTGTGGATAGACCTGAAAATTGCCTCATTACAGCTGCAGCATACACCAGATAAGAAGTCATATAGAATTTTAATGTAGAAGGTGCATTGATTAGTTGCTCATGTATTTCATCGCTGATCTATTTGCCCCAATCAATGTGAACTTTTTGTCTTCTTATAATCCTGATGTATTCATACATCCAATCGTGAAAAGTGGAAGATTCATGCAAGCCCTTCACTCTGCTTAAAAATGTGATCATATCTTTGACATCATCTTTGAAATCACTTCGCAGGAGTCCTTTTGGCCATCTGGAAACAGTTTGCCTAGGCTTCTTCAACCATTGGCTATTTATTAGGTTTTTAGCCTTGTTGGGATCAGCGTCAAAGACTTCTTGTGCTTTTTGTATAGAGATGTCAATGTAATTCTCCATTTGAGGAACTTTAAACACAATATCAAAGAAGTCAAGGTCAAGTCTTAAAATCTCGTGCCCAGAAGAATCAATCACACTTCTGGTTTCCCTGATGTAGTGGGATGCCACTTGAAGGACAAATTCCGTATTATGTGTAGCAATAGGGAACATAGCTACCAAATGTAGGTTACTGTGTACAATTGCTCTCATCGGATCAGGAAGAGGCTTCTTCTCAGTTTGCTCTGCAAAATCAACCAAGTCTTGATGGCCAACCTCTATGTCTTTTATTTCTTCCACCTTGGATACCACGACAGTTGGCGGATAGACACCTTGATATTTATATTTCATTTTGTCTTTTGCTTTTGAAGAAGACGGAGGTTTTCTGGCAGTTATCTGAGAGCAACTGAATCTTTGATCAATCAACTTTGAGGATCTTGAAAAGAGACTACAAGATGTGGAGTTAGAACAAATGTTAGTTGTTAAACAGCATGGGAATGCATGAGGTGAGCAACGACGATGAGCAAGCGTGGAGCAGATGACAAGGCACACAAAACGATGCATAAAGTGGAAGGAGCGAGGTTCGGGACGAAATTGGCAAGTTTGAAGTGTTTCAAGGAAAAATTGTGAAAAGTGTAAAGGCGCTGAAAATCATCACCCTTGCATTTTGAAGAAACTGACTTTGGTGCAGGGGCGCTGAAAAACAGCGCTCCTGCACTTAGGAAAAATTGCATTATGTCAGAGCGCTGAAAATCAGCACCCTGACACTTCAACCTGAAAGGAATTTCGAGTAAGTATAAAGAATGAAAAATTTCAACACCATTATACTTTGAACACTTAAAGGCGATGTGTAAAGACGTTTGAAAACAACGCTTGGTGTTTTTGAAGCATGGAACGCTTGAAGTCAACATTTGGCGACTTGTATTGGATTGCATTTGACTTTCCTTTCACCGCCACTTCACAAGTGAACAAAAACCATGCAATTTTACTCACAAAATGTGAGTTTCTTTCATTGCTCGCATAGAATCATCAAGAAGGACGATGTGAGAAGATATAAAAAATGCGGGAGTATGAGCGAAAGGAGAAAAACGCATTCAAAGAAGAAAGCCATGCCAAAACAAACGAAGGAAGTTTAATTGTGTGATGATGTTCCAAAACGCGATTAGGGTAAGAGGAAAACAAGCTCACGTACTGATAGGCTCATGTTCTTGCCTTTTGACTTCCACAAATTGCCTATATAAATTAGATGGGGAAATTGGTGGCCTGAATTTCTCCAAGAAAGTAGTCTTCATCTATTGCCAAGTGCGGATGGAGTTGGCGGGCAAATGGATATACCAATACGAAGCCTCCTCATCGAATGTGTAGGGGAACAGCCTATAGGCAACATCTTCTTCTTGGATATCTCTATTTTGGAGAAGGTCCTCGAAAAGCTTGATATGTTTGTCTGCGGTGTGGTTCAGGTCACCACTATGAAATTTGGAACAAAAATGTTCCAGATTCTTCAGTAAATCATGGTAAACACCAAATGTCATGGGTGACGCATTAGCTGGACGCCACGCCATTGGAGCGTTTGGTTGGTTTGGTTGAATTGGTTGCATTGGTGGAACTGGTTGCACAGGTGTGCAGCCACTGGAATTGGTTGATAGTCTGGAAAGAGACCAAAAGGAACTCCCTCGCTTGGTGCTTCTTCACGGGACCCAACTGCGCTAGATGCACCCTCCTGTGATGCTTCAGATTTCTTCGTCTGCCTATTCCTGTAAGGTGATAGCTCTATAAATTCTTTAAAAGAATTTGGAGTGGATCTGGTAATCCTTTGAAGTCTATCTACTGAGAAAGAGCCGATTCGATCCAGCGTGCTCTTCAATCTTGTCGGGGTGGTGCAGGAGCTTGTGGCGCAGGAGCTTGTGGTACAGGAGCTGCTTGATTCGCCTGTTCATTCGCTTGTCAGTTCTGCTCTCGTTGAAGAGCTTCAAATATTTCAACAAGGAGGTCTCTTTGGATATTGAATTCAATTCGTCGTGCTCTTTCTTCTTCTTCCTCAAGAATATAACGCATGCGAAACCAATCAGGAGCACTTCTCACTTGCCACGCGAGGCTGAATAGTTTGGTGATGATATCCTCCTATTCGTCGTGAAAACCCAGGTTAGGTTGTAACACTGGCTGAGGATCTTGATCAGGTTCAAGAACATTGGCCGGGAGCCCCATTCTTCATCTTACTATCAACACTTGGATTTGAGGATGAGCCTGTAGCAAATGATCGTTCTATCTCGTCAAAGGTTTGCTTTAGACGATCAATCTTCTTTCTTATCAAGTCTCTCTGGATTGCTTCCTCAAATCTCTTTCCCTTTTCCTCTTCTCTAGCAAGGACTCGGCTTGTCTATCCTAATTGAGCACGATCGGCCTGTGTCTTCCAAGCTAGTGTATATAACTGATCAATAATATTTGTCAGAGGTTGATCTGGTTGTTCAATAGGTACATGAAAAGGAAACTCATGTGGTAGTACCATTCTGCATCATGCCTACTGCCTCAGCTTGTAAACGATCCCTTGTGATGTGGCCCTCCTTCTAGCGCCAATTCTATGTTGGTGTCTAGGAGGAGAGGCAAAAGAGTCTCCAGAGATAACAAAACTTGATAGGACCTGGAGTTCCACTAGTCAGTTGTTCGCGTCAAGCCCTCCTTCTAGCGCCGATTCTATGTTGGTGTCTAGGAGGAGAGGCAAAAGAGTCTGCATAGATAACAAAACTTGATAGGACCTGGAGTTCCACTAGTCAGTTGTTCGCGTCAAGCCCTCCTTCTAGCGCCAATTCTATGTTGGTGTACGTTTTATCATCCACCGAACACACAGAATAAAATGTCCAGAATTCTATCCTCTTGAAACCATCTGCATATGCTGCTAAGATTATGAAGACTATATGGTTTATTCCAAGGTTTCTTCTTTTGCCCGGGTCTCAATGTGGATAAGCCTAATGGGCATGCAGTAGATAAGGCCGTAATAAACAGACCTACATTAAGGAAATTCCCAAGTTTAGGACCTTGGGGATGAATTACAAAGGCCTTTCAATGGGACTTCAAATTAGATCCAAAAAACAGTAAAAAAAGATAAGGGTTCAGAGGATCTATTCTATGCCTAAGAATTCAAGAGACAGTAAGGATTCGGTGAAGGGGATAAACCACACTTTTTTTGCCTCCTGCAGGACAACATACGCAAAATGGGTGCAATCTTCAAGGGTTGTGGTAATAATTTTCAAACCTCGAATGAGGCTGAAGTTAAGCTTCCACAATTAAGAGCTTAGGCTAACTTTACGCATCGAATGCAAATCATCCATTTGAAGAAAGTATGAGCTACACTTCACCATTGAATCAATACGATCAATCTCTCATTCAATTAACCAACTTTCAAAGCAAATTCTACTTAATCTAATTCTAACTTTAATCTATGGCAGAAGAAGATATGTAACCTCGCTTACTATTTGACAATAAAAGTTGTTCAAAGCAAATCATGCATAAGAGCTTTTATTATTCGAAATAGTCTCAATGCAACAATCTCATACTCTGTCTCCACACCAATGAAAATGAGAGAGCATCAGTTTATATAGAGTTTCAAAAATGAAATGAAGGGCCGAGATTAAAACAATATCAACGGCCAAGATTATTACAACCCAACCCTAATTAGGGTTACCCAAAATAACAAGAGTTATCAACTAGTAATCAATCAGTAAAGTGGCAGTTGCAGCTATAATCTAGGAGAGGTGTCCTTATCCTTCTGAGCAGCATTGCGTTCGATGAATCTGGACACTACAGTGATGACCTCCTCCATTGTGACAGGTGGCAGCATGCTAATCTGGAATTCAAGTCCGTCCAACTTCTCAGCACATTTGGCAAAAGTACTTTCCCAATCTGCCTCCTGCTTCTCAAAATCATTTCAGATGGCTGAGATTCTTGCCACTCTCGTAAAATATTGTCTCAGAAATGGTCCAGTAGCCGAGAAGAAAGTCTCTTGAACTTTACGCTTCAACCTCTCCAACTGCATGTCGTTCTCCCAGACAATCTCACGGTCGAACACTTCTGCAGCTGTCATGTAAATCCTCTCCTGGATTTCTTTGACCTGTTCTTCAATTCTGAGCCCATCCACTTTTGCCTTCTCCAACACTTCTTCTCGTATAGTCACTGCCCAAAACCAGTGATGGAAATCATATGCTGCTCCTATAGCAATCACCCTTCTATCAACCAACTCCTCTCTTGGAGTGCCTTTCAAGATCCTAAGGCTTGGAATAAGCCTCTCCTGCATATCCGGAATACATTCCCATGCCTCTACCATATCCATAAGTCTAGAAAGAAATGAAGAGGTCCGTCCATAAGCAAGTGCCAGCTTCTCCATGAACAAGGCTGCTTCCGTTCCTTCGCTCGCCATCCAGTCCTGAGCTTCTCTGGCCGTAACCATTCTGTGCTCTACATCTTTAGTCACTTCCTGCAATGAATTGAGGAGAGGAGCTGCTGCATTACCCTGATCAAGTGGCTGGGTCAAATGCTATATGTACTCCTTAAGGCGTTCAACCTCATTTTTCTACTCTTTCTTCTTAGCCACTTCTTTTTCCAATCTCGCTTTGATGGTTGAGACAGAATTATCCAATTCCTCAACTTCTTGGCCTTTTGAAGTTGGGCCAAGATCTACAGTGGTTATAGCATACTCTTGAGGAGTAATCTTGTCCTGTGGCTTGTCCACTGTGGGTACTGCAATATGTACGGAACGGCTACCTGTCTCGTCCCTTTGAATAGTAGAGAATTTCTTAGCAGGATTTTTGACTACAACTTGTTCCAACCTCGCCAAGAAATTTGCAGTATCATCCTCCTCTTGAGCTTCTGCAGGTTGTTGAATCTTCATTCTTTCTATCAGCCAGTCTGGAATGGTCGGCTGCTCAACTCCATCTTCTATCTGAACCTTTTCCTCATTTGGAACATCCACAACCTCCTTGAGAGCGGAAATCATTCCCTCCTCGAAGTCATTATTCCAGACTTCTATCTCATTGTCTGAACCAAGTATTTTTGTGCCCGTAGGTGACAAGGGCTCCTCGTCATCCGGCTGAATAGGTTCATCGTTCTCTTCTTGAACTGCAGGAGGTTCAATTATTTCCACCAAGGACTCATCTATGGTAGCCATTAGCTCGTCAATATTCTGGGATGCTGCTGAACGAGATGGTTCTCCCCTTTGTCTTTTGGAAGCAGGCTCTGCACTAGGAACTATTTATTTTCTTTTCTCTCCAATCTCGATCGGGCCCTGGTGAGATGCATCAACATTGGAAGAATATGATTCTGATTCGCTCAGTAAATCATACGTGAGCGTTATTCTTCTCTGCCTCATTTCTTGGACCTAACGGTCAACCCACCACTGAGAGTACTTGACTACTGGCCTCATTAGTGTTGCTAAGTCCGCATGCTCAGGCTCTGACCATTTCACCAGAGGAAGAGGTCGACTCTCCTCGAAACACGGCTGGATATAGTTCCC
>VDFB02276107.1:62105-108600 GCA_007258455.2 Sequoia sempervirens | reverse complement strand
TTTTGTTTTCATTATTTCCATATGTATTGTAAGGGTTACATTTTTCATTTTTTAAATGTTTTCTTATAAGAGCAATCTATTCAAAATGACTACTAGTTCAAGTTTAGTGGCCCTGGAGACTCGAGCAAGTAAACAATTCAAACATGATTAAGGATCACCTCTACCGAAATATGTTACAATGATCAAATAACTTGCAAGAGGTGGGACTTGTATTTGGCATTATAGTCACAGTGGGTTTGAGTATCAGAGCTCGTGTAGTCAAGTGAAACCCCACCTTTGTACTATGTTTGACCAAGTATTAAAGTTTGTCAAGGGCCAAACAAGAAAAGGTTGCCCAAAGAACAAATCATGGCATATATTAAAGAACAAGAAGTTGATGCTATGAATAAAAGAGAAAAATTAAGATCTCATCCTTTAGCCAAGAAAGGATTAGGGAAGCCACCTATATCATCTGCAAGGATTAGTGGTTGCCCCACATCCTTTCTTGGAGACACAAGAAGAAGTTCCCTTTATTTCTTCCCACAAATGAGGCCCATTGGAGAAGGCATTTCAGAATGAGGCGAGGGGCATTGTAGATGAACACATTGCACATTGCATTTACACCAGTGGTCTTCCTTTCAACTTGGTGAGATCATCATATTGGTGGAAAATGGTGATGGCAATCAGTCAAACACCCTCTGGTTACACAAATCCTAGGTATGAGAAGGTGTGCACCAACTTATTGGCAAAAGAAAAACAATGTATAGAAACATCACTAAAACCAATCAAGGATTCTTAGGTTGAAACAAGAATGTCCATCATTTTTGATGGATGGAAAGTAAAAACGAGCCTTTAATAATTGTCACTGCAATGTCCCCCTAAAGGGGCAATGTTTCTAAAGGCGGTTGTTTGTGAGGGACAAGTGAAGGATGCAAACTTCATTTTCAAAATCCCCATTGAGTCCATTGATATGGTGGGTGTTGTGAATGTTGTCCAAGTCATAATGAACTATGCAAAAAATTGTAGGGCAGCAAGTGCTTGGTTGAGGAAAGGTATGAGCACATTTTTTGGACACCATGTATCATCCACTCCCTCAACTTGGTGATGCAAAAAATTGGCACCCAAATATAGTGGGTGAAAATTATATACACTAAGGGTGAGGAGATTCAAATGTTCATGATAAATCATCACGTCATAAGGCATCTTCAAGACTTTCATCAATTTGGAATTATTGAAGATAAATTTATGAAATTTAAATATTTATTTCAAATTGAATATATATGACATATTTACATATTTAAATTTTAATTTGTTATTAACTTATTAATTTACTTTTTACACTACATTAGGTTGCTAAGACTCATTTCATATCCTACACAATCATTTTGAGACATGTGAATGTGCGAGAGGCACTGACAGAATGGTCATTAGCAACCAATGGAGTGTGTAGAGGCAGTTAAATTCAAAAAGGGCCCAAAAGGTCAAATCATTGATCTTGGATGATAAGTGGTGGGCCCGTGTGGACTACGTCTTGAGTTTCACTGAGCCCATCATGAGTATGATTAGGTTTTTTAATATAGATTGATCGTGTTTGGGAGAAGCATATGATGGCATGGACTCCATGATAGAAAAAAAAAGAGCCATAATAGCAAAGAAGGAGGATGACCCCAAAGAAACATTTTTCCAGAGGGTGAAAAAAATCATTCTTGACCATTGGAAGAAGATGACCATGCCCTTGCATCTTCTTGCATATGCATTATCTCCCAAATATTACAACATGAAAATACTTTATTTGCCTAGGAGAATGACACCATACAGCGACAATGAAGTTGTTCATGGGTTAAAAAAAAAGCATTATAATGAATATTCTCAAATCCAAAAGTGGTGGATAAGGTTTGGACTAGATTTGGTAGGTTCGTCATAGGACGAGATCATAGTATTTGTGCTCTTCCAGACAAGTGCAAGATATCATACATGGTGGTACCTCCATGGGCTAGCCGCTAAGTTATATGTTCCTCCAACCGTTTGCAATCAAAATTCTATTATAGGTGAGTATTTCTAATTATTTAATTTTTAACATTCTTATTTCTTAATATTCTTTTCCATTTTTAAGTTGTATTGACCTACTCTCCAATTTCAATAGGTTGAAAGTTCTTCTACTCAACAGAATTGGAGTAGATACTTATTTATTCACTTAGTTAAGCAAAAACGATTGGCTGCAAAACAAGCAGAAGATTTGGTCTACGTCCATTCCAACGTGCATCTCCTATCACATAAGGAAGTTGACTACAAGGAAAGGACAACGAAGAATTGGGCTATACCCTTAAGTGCACCAAATTGGCTGCATCTATTTTAGAGCTTGCCAAAGTCAGTATAAATGATGACAAGGCTTCTACACATGATGTTCATGCAACTAGTGGGAGTGAGACTACGGTTGCTTGTGGTTCAAATGAATTTGAAGTTGAACCAACTAATGACTTTGACCTAGATGCTTTTGATGGAGAGGATTAGAAAGATACAATTTTTTTATTGTATCTAGAATTTTAGTTTTACTATTTTCAAGTTTTGTAATCATCTAATTCTTTGAGTTTGACATACTGATATATTATATGATACTATCAAGTTATAACATTGAATATCATAATTATCAATTATCTTTTCAATTCAAAATTTCAAAGAATGAAACCTAGATATATGTTATTTACAAAATTACTTGAAATATAGATATATGAATGATTAATGAATTATGAAAAGTATTTTCAATTATATTATTTAACTTATTTTTAGTATCAACTATCAAATTATATATTTTTAATTCTGTTTCTTTTTTTTTTGTATATTAATATATGTACAGCTGTGCCGATATCCGAGAAAAAAAAATTGCCATACTGGCATACCCAAATAGGAAACGCAAGACCATTTACATACCCATATGGGCAACTTAGGATTTAACACATATACAACTCAATAAATGCACTGTCAAAGCTAAATGATGGTTATATATCACAACAGCATGGTTCAGACCCCATAGCCACCACTTAAAACCATATAATATGATATATGAAAAGATCCCAAATATGGACTAAATGCTAGAACTTCAGAACTGGTCTATAATATCAGTAAACAATTAATCCTCCTCAGGAAAATAGCATTATATGATGATAAAAGAGATCCAAAACGCAAAATAATATGAAAGAAGAGAAAGAAACAACCAAAATATGCTATAAATGGTAAAGCTGTAAATCTGGTCTACATAGTTACAAGGACTTCAGAATAATCTACAAAATTACAAAACAATTCATCCTTGTCAGATTGAAATGACCATAACTGATAGCAAAAGATAGCCAAAACACAAAATAATACGAGCTGAGATAAAGAGGCACCCAAAGTATGCTATTAATGGTAAAGCTGTAAATCTGTTCTACAGAGTTACAACATTGTTCATCCAAATAGGGACTGAAGCTTCCCTTATCAGGTTCAAAACATGCTCAAGGACTCAAAGTTAACATCACACACAGCTGATCCTATCTTATACTTCATGCAAGTAAAGAGAAAACCAAATCATATTTATGGAATATGAAATATGTACGCACCACAATCACTACAGCAGGGCATTTCAAATTTTCAGCTAAAGGTTAAAATTTGACCAGTTACCAACCATTTTACCAGTCAATTTCATGAAGAGATCATCTTGATTTGCAGCGTTTATGTGGTAACATCTTGATTTGCAACGTTTATGTGGTAAGAAAACAATACATCACATTCCCGTTACAGATTACACATGTAACTTATCTGGAAATGAATGAAGATTTTTCTTCTTTTGTAGGCACTTTAAACCAGAGATATTTGGCTCATAATTTTTTAAAGAGTTTGAAAAATCAATATCTTTGATTGCTTCAATTTCATTTATTAAATGAACACAAATTGTAGAACTGTATGAAAATGTATTAAGATGAATTTAAGTAAGAAATTTAAGAGGTGGAGGGCATTCCCTAACCTACCTTCATTGAAGCTCACCCGATGAGGAATGTCCTTCAGTGAACGATAGAGATGTGTAGAAGTGGGTATCTGCTCCCAAAGAATGTGATCAGCCAAGTAGTATTTTTCACATGAGAGTTGAAACAATTAATAAATTCCACCTGAACTGCAGTAAAGTGAACAGGAACCCCCCTATAAAAAATGATCTTCCAATTTTATGTTTACAGTTAGCAGGTAAAGCATCCCCTCCCAAGTTGATAATGAATTAACTCCCATGCTGGGTAATTGTATTTTTTGGCACAAGCCATTTCTGTATGCGTAGCAATATGCATGTCTATATGTCTAGCTTGACGTACCAAATAGCACCAATTACCCAATAAGAATATGCAACCTTACATTATCCATCCACAATGTACTGGCTACCATTAGTTTCCTCTCTCCTGTCACTATTAGGAACAAGACCAACTGCTGGTTGTTGCACACTCTGTAAAATCTGGGATATAGCAGGATTAAGAGAGACCCCTTGACCAGTTATGTCACTCCCTTGACCAGATAATTGTCCAAAAAGGGCAAAGAAAAGAGTTGAAATTTGTTGTTGACCTTGAGCTAACTGTGCTTGTAGTTGCATGATTTGTGTCTGGTGTTCCATTTGCAAGTTCATCATACTCTCCATCCATTGCATTTCTGCTCTGTCCCTCTTTTCTTCAAGACATCTCCATCTATGTCTTTCTTGCTCTCTCTCTTCCTGCTCTCTCAAATTTCTTTCGCATTCTTGCTCTGAAATCACTCTTTCCATTTCTTCTCTCTCCTTTTCTCGTATCCTTTCCCTTTCCTCCCTTTCCCTCTGGCGCTCTTCTCTCTCTCGTTCTCTCTCCCGTTCTGCTTCCTCCTTCAGTGTTGTCCTCTCTTCCATCTCAATCTCCCTTCGCCTCTCCCTTTCATCTCTTCTCATCTCAAGTTCCTTCAATTCTGCAAATTGAGCTCCCAAAAAGCCCAAAATTCTGGCATCATAGACGAATGCCTTGTCTACTTTCTTCCTCCTTTTCCTATTCCTCTGAATCAAGCTATCATCCTCTTCCTTCTCTCCATCCTCCTCACCGCTTTCTCCTTCACTATCTCCTTCCCCTTCTCCTCCATCATACTCGAGTCCCCCGTAGCCCAGGGCTAACATGCCAGACCCATTCTCTCCCCCTTCCTGTCCAACTCTTCCTCCACCATAAGGACATATGGCAAATGGTAAGTCTGTATCTCCTTCAACCATACCATCAATACCACCATCTCTTTGAAAGTTTTGGCTTCTGCTCCTTACCCCAAACCAAATCCTTCCCTTTCCAACACCATTTCTCATGTTGCCACCCACATGAACACTCCCTCTAGGAACCATGTCATTCAGGTCCAGCTCAACATCTCCAAACACTTCCTTGTATTTGAGAAAATTGAGCCAGTGGGTAACACCTTCTTCCCAATCATACTCCTCCTGGTCTCCACCATTTCCCAGATGGTCCAAATTATTTTTTCTGATTTTCTGCTTAACACCCAGATATTGATGCCTCATATTCTGCACTTTCGTTGAGGCATCCCTCCATGTCCACTCCCAAGGAAAGGCTACAGGATCTAGTGCATGGTGCATGGCATTCACATATTCTGCAATGGGCTCAAATTTCCTCTCCCTAGTTTTAAGCTTGCCCAAAACACCAGATCTAAGAAGCTCCCCGTATTTATTAATAAGTGTCTCTTCCTCCTCTTCAGTCCACTTCTTCCTCTTCATATGGGCAGCAGAAATTAGCTTTTTGTGGCGCTTTGCAGCTAAGCTTGAAACCAGAGAGGGCTCTGAAGGTTCTCCATGGTCTGTAAATATCACAGGTATTCTGTCATCTATGTTCATTTTCAATTCAAATGTCCAGCCTTAAATCTCGCTAGATCAATCAGGAATTCACAAAACTTGAGCCCTAGACGGAAAAGCTAGCCAAATCAATGAACCCAGACAATCCACAATTCCAAAGGCAGTAACCACTTTCATTCAGATTGTATCTTTAAGATTAAATTCAATGTCAAATAACCACTTTTAAATCAAACCCGAATTACATATTTTCTACCCCAATTTAGTTCCAAGTAACCACGTTTGAATAAAAACCAAATTCCAATTTTCCTATCCAAATGGGTTGCCAAAATCCCACTATTGAACAAAACCCAAATTGACAACTTTCATGGAAGCCCTACAGGTGTTCAGAATTCAATGCAAAACAAACAACTGAGAACTCAAATTCAATCCCAAGATTCAAATCAGCTTTAAAAAGTAGCTGGTACTCACTGAAAGAATACGACCCTCTTTAATGGCACAGTCTCAAGCCTTGTTGAGGTGCCTCTAGAATTCAAGTGCAGACCCGCCATGTTTTGGAAAAACTTCTATACTAGAACAGACCAATCCACCCCAACCCGAGACAGCGCAGTTATCATTACATTTCAATATTTAGGGGTGAAAAAGTGATTTATCGCACTCTCTTCCTCCTATTAGTTTCGGTCTCACATTGCTTGTTTGTCCTACAGATGTAATTTGTCTAGTGTGTAACTTATTTTAGTATGGGAATTTTGGCATTTTTCATAATTTATTCATTTTTGTGTAGGAGTAGGCATTTCTCACCTATGTTCTCATTGAATCTAATTTTACACAATTAAGCATGCAGATTTGATTTTCTATCTTTCTTATTTTTATTTTGAGTTAAATTCGTATTTGCAGTTTTGAACTTGGTTCAAATCTTCTCATTATAATTAGTTATTATCTTCTAATATGGCAAAAAAAAAAATCATATGTTAGTGGGTATATAAAAGAACAAAGCTCTCGTTCATTTAATCATTTAAGAGGTATTTAATAAGAAGGAATAACATAAACCACACAATTATCACAAGAACACTTAGGTCAACATAACATTGTCATTTACATTTATACGAATGGATATAGGTATTACATCTTGTATCTACAAAACTTGATTAATTTAAAGGTTTGTCTAAGGGTAAATGTGGGAAGCTAGCTTTCTTTCTCTCTAACATAATAGACTCAATAGGTGTTTTGTAGCACTACGACATCTAGATGATTGCACATGAACACAATTTTGAAGAAATCAAATAGTAGGTTCAAGGTTGCATCTTTCAAGATTAAAATTGCCCAAACAATGAAAAAACATACATTGTCGAGTTTCAAATTGTAGATGAGAGATTAACCCAAAGCCAAAAAAGAGGATTTCACAATCTATTGAAACTCAAAGGATGTTGTAACATCCCTCATTCTGAACTCCTTTGAATTAAAGTACTTCAATAAACACATATGAATATTTATTGGAATGTTAGTTGATGGACTATGTGATATGCGACTTTGGAGAGTATTTACTTCTATGTATGCTTGTTTGTTGAACAAGTTAATTGTTGACATGATTAATTATTTAAATATTGATTGTAGATATATTATAGTTATCTTACTAAGGTATTTTGTGGTGAGATGTGTTGTGCAACACAAGTACTAAGGAAGTTGAACTAAGTCTTGGTAGTGAAGAATTTCAACCTATGATCCAATTGTGTGAAAAGATTAATTAATTGATTGATTTAATTCAATTAATTAATTATGTTGATTAATTTGTGAGTGCATAGAATTACTTCATTTTATTTATTTATTTTGTTAATTAATTTTTTATTATTCTAAAAAAAAAGATAGGATAAAACTTATTTCTATTAATTTAACTATTAAATGTGCAAGTTGCATTATAAGAAGTTAGAAAAATAGATTATTTAATAATTTTTATCCTATTTTGATAAACAAACTTTTAAAATTAATTTATGAATGACTGTTATAATTAAATACTTGAAAAAGTTATTATTTTAATATTAGATTTTTTATAAGAAGGTGCCCATGAAAAGAAGAAATGATATTTAAATATATATTCTTTTAATAATTGAAGATATTTTCGCAATTTATTGGGACTCAAATGACATAATATTTAAATATATCTTTTTAATAATTGAAGTGATAGTGTAACATTTATAGTCTATGATTGCTTGGTCTTCATCAATTTAGTTTTAATTTACTTAAGGAATTAAGGTATTATTTTGGCATGGAGCCACTTTAAAGAAGATTTCAACTAGATTTAATAAATAACTTAGGATATTAATTGTGAAAGAGATGATATTTTGATTCATTGAATATTTTCTTATTAAAAAAGAAATCAATAGGAATTTGTTAATTTATTAGAATTAGGTATTAAGATTTCAATTTAGAAAAGGTCATGATAGTGAAGAATGATAGAATAGCTTGGAAGCTCCATTGAAACAAAACGTTAACACGAAATTAAGCTAGATGAAAAATTACAGGGTTTCTTGTGTAGGAAGAAACATAGTGAAATCTAAAGAAGAAACAAGCGATCAAGTGGATTTATATTTGAAACTTCTCTAAAATAATTGATAAATGAAATTATAAAACTAAAAAGAATATGAAATTAATATCTCAAATTTGGAATCTAATGGTGTCTAAACCCTATTTTATGTTAGAAAGAAAAAAATTAGGGAGAAGATTTTCTCAGTAAAATGGGGTTTTGATATTACTAGGTATTATATGAATGAATCCTCAACATGTATGAATGTATCTAATCTCTAATTATTGAATTACAGTATTTTACTTGTGATATTGCATAGGTTTGAGTGAATTTGGCATGGTGAGAAGGGTGTTAAATAGTGAGCTAATTAACCTTAATTGATAGATCTAAACTATGTAACTGATAGAACTACATGTACAAACATGGATTGAAGAATGATTTGATTTATTAACTAAAATTTAAGTGTTTGAATGTATTGGAAAAAAAATTTAAACATCTAGGGAGCTTGTTTTGCTAGCATTGTATTCTAAATTTTTCATATTTATGACTTGATTATCAAAGAAGACTTAGAATAAAATCGAGAAGAGCTTTTTCTAGGTAGGAAGCTTGGAGAAATTATGATTGGGACTAAAGCATAGATCAAGTACTATAGCATAGTTACTTTGTTTTCTATGAATTGTATTCTAGTCTACTTATTTCTCTAGTGGCCCTAAATTGATCTAGTGTCCATAAATTGCTCTAATGTCCCTGAATTATGCTAGTGTCCATAAGTTGCTCTAGTGTCCATAAGTTGCTCTAGTGTCCCTAAATTGCACTATTGTCCCTAATTTGCATTGTAGTCTAACTAGATTATTAAATCTAAATATGAACCACAGTTCCAGAAAGTCTAATAGTGTATTATAAGAATGGACATAAGTCAACAGATATTGTTAGGTGTGTCTTTTTTAACTAGATTGATTAGGAAAAGATCATCATCATGTTTACATGTAATTCCAACCTTTTTGGTGATGTATTGTCTCCTTGGTGAGGTGAAAACTTGTATGGTTATAAAGTGGTTTTTATGATTCATTAGTGAATAGTAATCTATGTAGTTACATGTTGGAGTGCATCAATATTATGATGACCCTAAGCTAATATTTGTGTGATTTTTGAAAATTTATCAATATATTACTTAAACCATAAAATCATTCACACACATAAGATGGAACTGAATATTTTTATTAATACTTAAAATTATAAATTGTACACTTTTAGCACAATCTGTAACCCTTATTTGAGATTGTCTTGATAAATAAAAGGGTTTCATCCTCCAAACTCTAGAATTCAAGCTTTTTCATTATTAGATCAAATAGATGAACATGAATTATCAAACTAAGGTAATTTGAGTTTTGTTTGTTTGATAAAATGGTAAAAATTGTAAACTAAAGAGGTTGCTAGAAATATATATAGATCAAGGGGTGCATACCTCAAATGGTGTCGAAGAGAGAGTACGGGTTGTTGTCCATTATGCATGTTGTCCATACTTACTAGTATCAATTTCATAGTGTCATGTACTTAGAACCATGTTCTTTGCATCAACAACCATCTTCCCTTATACATGAACCATGTCCCTAAGGGACCCACACTTAAAAAGAGTGTTTGAAATTATTCCCCTATCTTATCATGTATATTCAAGTCTATTAATGATATTACTTGTTCATCATGGTGGTAGGTGAATTCATTTATTTAAATGATAAGGGTTCATCAAAGAGTGTGTCTAATGGTAAGGGTTTGAGGAGATGCATGTCTAAAGGATGAGAAAAGAATACTCCCAAGGTCCAAAGTCAAAATTTCTTGAGAATTCATCTAATTAAAGAGTGTGATGCAATAAAAAAATTTACATTCCCAAGGGTGTGTTTATAGGAGGGACTCGGTGAGTTGGTGACCAAGGTTTGAAGGTACTTGATGCTAGAGGGAGTGTTAGGGATCAATCTTTGGAGATTCTTTATGTTGGAGGGAGCAAGGTTTAGGCTTTAGGGGTACTTGATGTTGGAGAAATTAGGGATTGGGCTTTGGAGATGTTTAGTACTAGAGGGAATGGTGGTCAAGCATTAAGGATACTTATTGTAAGAGAAAGTAGGGATCAGACCTTAGAGATGCCTAATATACAAGGGAGAAGGTTCAAAGTTAGGAAATTTCCAATGATAGAGGGAGCAAGGATTAGGATTTGGTGATATCCAATGTAGGAAGGAGTGAGGGTTAAGGTTTCAACATAGTTCATACTAAAAAGGATCAAGAATCAAGGATATTGTATAGTTAATACTAAAGTGATGGAGGAAAGGGGAAATTAGAAGCCCACTTATCCAAGGGTGATGAAGAAGTATGAATAAGGTTTCAAGGTTCCAAGATACCACATGCCTTTTAGGTATGTGTTACCAATTTTTCGCTACAACTCAATTGGTGGAGCTGATTAAATATTGTTATATTTGAAAGTGAAAGAACAATTATTTCTGCATGTGCTTAAGTGTTGTTTGCACTATATTTATCATTCACCAAGTGATAGTTATGCAAGTGTTTTGAGAAAACTGAGTTTCAGAAGTATTGCTCAATTTTTTACAAAATCAAATGGAGTATAGAACTGAGTATACAAATGATAAAGTATTTTGCTTTCATTTATTTCAAAAAGTTATTCATATTACATGTTTTCATTTGATTGCAAGAATACAAATGATGGTACAATTTTGCATTTCAATGCAATTTTCTTTCAGAATGGAAATGAAAGAAGAAATTTAAATATCCACACAGGCCGTGGTTTTAGTTAGTTCCATTCATTACAAGAAAGGAAATATACAACTGAAAGAGAGAAGCAAGTAACATGGGACGTATCCGTCATTGCCTGAGTTGATCTTTGGTTGATGACTCGTAGCTTGCTCCATTCTGATTCCACTCCTGAATGTACCTACAAAAGATCGAGAAGGTTGTCAATTAAGAGCTCGAGATATGAACTATACTACATGCCATACTAACAGATATATATTTCAATCCTTGCAATGCATAGAATCAACTAAAGGAAAGAACATAAGCATGAACTGAAAATGGAAACATCATCGTCATATATTTTTTTTATGCTAACATCATTCGTTTCCTTGTGCAGGTATAGAAAAATTCATGTAGTTGATTGTCTTATGAAGACCAAGCATGTGCAGAAAAATGGGCTCCCACAAGGGTAGAGCTCGGCATGCTGCCCCTTTGGTATTATAGATGGGGGTTGAGCAAAGGAGTGCAATCATCATGTTCATTAGAACTATTCATGAAAAAGTAAAGCAGAGTTTCGTTCATCAAGCCATTAGGCCAACTGTTCGCTCATAACAATCAAGTAATATGCTTTTCCGAAAGCTACAAGTAAACAACAGACTTAATGAGTTCAATCAATTCAACTGAGATTCCTCAATGTCATACTTGCAAGTTTAAATGTTGTGCTATTTGTTTTGTTAATGTGAGTATTTGTTATTCATCATGCTTCATGATATTATGTAAAGCCACAACAAAGTGTTCATGCTCATGATGGTGATAGTGAACAGGCATACATAATGCCTCATCAATAAGACACTATTCAATAATGGAAGCATGTGTAAGAGATTTAGATTTTCATTTGACTGGAAGATGACAAGCATCAACACATAAAAGTCATTTGCAGAATGAACAGAGATTAACAAAGTATGAAGGAGCTTTAAAAGATGTAAGCTAAAGTAACATAAGGTGACATGGGAGTCACAAGAGTGCATGATAAGACTAGACAGACAATTTGTAACTTCAAATCAATTTTTGTGTGTACAAGATGGTGTTTTTTAAGGAAAATGTGCTTCAGATTATGTTTTGAGACTTTCAAAAATTCCCATGTATAATATGTTCATGTTCTTTATAGATTTCTGAATATTTAATCTTGTTTCAAACAGATATAATACAACATCTTATGTAGTATGCCAGATATTGGGGTTTTTAAACCTAAGATCAAGTATCCTCAAGCTAGGGTTTTATTCAATGGAGCATAGAAAGTGTATGAAATGCATATTTTCCATCATCTATACATTATGTGAGTTTTGATCTTGAAGGCAACAAATGTTCCCAGAAATACAATAGGGGTTTGATCAAGAATTTCAAAATATTCACTGGAGCTTGAAACAGATTTAGGGGTTTATGTTGTTTTCTCATTTGAAACAATTAAATTGCATCTCTAAATCAAATGGAGCAGCCATTCGTGCATAGAGCCAAGCTTATAAAAAGCTTCTATTTTGATAGAAGGAAACAAGTACAATGTTGTTATAGAATGCTATGAAAGGATTTTAAATCAAATGCAGTTTTCTAACAGAATGCCATTTACCCATGAAAGTGTTTTGACAAACTACAAAAGAAAGTGAGATATCATCATGGGTCGAGCTCCAAATAGAATAAACATGGTTTTTTTCATTATTTTTAGTATACCCACATTGAGGTTGTTTATCAAAGTGAAGTTTTTCACCATTTCTAGCTTACCCACATGGGGTTTTCAATAGAAAAACAAAATGAATGATTTGATTTAGAATCAAGAGATACCCATGTAGGGTTTTTTACAAAAGATGCAAAAATACATGTAATGCATTATGGGTTGAGCCCAGTACATGGAAGAAATCGCAGAAATACAATAAGAGTTTCTTCTTTGAAAGAAGAGGTTCATTTGATTCCATGCTAGGGACTAATTCAATAATTTTAGAGTAATCAAAGCAGGCATATGATGGTCATTCCATGGAGATTCTTTTCCTTTTAAAAAGTCAAATAACCACAAGAAGATTCGAGTGGGGAATGCAAATATAGAGGAGGGAAACCATGTTTCCAGCTCATTCAGTATTGGAGATCACTTAGAATGAAGATAAGAGACACAAGGATAGGGAATGAGAATGTGAGGCCTTCATCAACAGCATAATAAATGAATTGATAATGCACAATTGTATTGAAGGAAAAGAAGACTGTGAGACTTGAATGTTAAATAGTAGAGCTTACCAAGTTTCTCTGTAGAGAGGTATACTTGAATACCACAGTAATAAGACACTCATGTCATCAGTGGCGCCTCAAAAAGAGAGAAGAAATACTAGCAATGAAACAAGCAATGAGTGCATCAGAAATATGTTAATGGTCGCGGCCTTATTAGCTTTTTTTTGTTATAAAAAACACAGTGAATGGAGCTCACAAAAAACAAAAAAAAACTATGAATAGCTTACCATAAAATTGCAGAGTAAGAGTCGAACCAGTTGGAGGAGAAAAATCTGAGGAATGATGTGAAGTTTCAAGCTTCAAAATGAGAACCCTAGCATGGTGGTGGCACATTCTTTCCTCTCAACAGAGCTTTCTTTCAAAATGACAAGTGTGAAATGAAATGGTTTTAGGGTTTGCATTGAAGTTTTGTTTTATCTTGTGCCCTAATTCAAACTTAAGGTTCCCATGTTTTCATTTTAAATCAAACTTAGGTTAATGTCTTAGGGGCCAAAAGTTTTATTTGCCTTAGGCTTTCACATAAGACTTTATAAGATCAAGCCTTAGGTATTTTTGTAATGTCAAACTTATGCCTTGGAGGGTAACTTTTATGCCTTGGGTTATGGCTTAGGTTTTATATGCCCACATAAATATTTCATAAATCTTTGGGGTATGCTAAATCTTGCCTTATTTTGTGAAAGGGATATATGACTATAGGTTATTTTCTTTATGATTTTGAAGAAATCATTTGGGCTTAGGAGATATTTTATTGAATTTTTAGAAAATCAATTACAATGTAAGACAAAATATTATCATATCTTTTATGATTTTTTAAGAAAATCAATATTGTAAATGGAGAGATAAGTTATTATTTTTTGCAAAAGATTTTCTAAATCTTTAATTGCAAAAAATAATTAGATTTAGGAAAATATTAAATCTGCAAGCTATGTAAAGCAAGAATAAAACAAGTTGTTTTAACTCTGCTATTTTTAGCACATTTGTGAGTGGTCTTTCCTTGGTCGAATTTGAATTTCCTGATGACGAGATAAGGTGTTTTTTTTGCTTTAAAAGCATATTTGACCTATTTTGAGAAGCTTTTCAGTATGTACATGCAAAAAGTGTGTTTTTTTTCGCTTTTGTGCAAACTTTTGGGGCAATTTTTGATGATTTTCCCTGAGCTTTCTTCTTGAGCTCGGATTAGGGTTTTGGAGATATATCTTGAAGAAAACTTAGTGTTTTCTTAGTTCAGATTCTAGTTTCTTGCTCTTACACATTTTTGAGCTTGTAAACTTCTTTGCACTCAGATTTTGAGAGTTTCACTCCTTCATTCAATAAAATAGCAGAGTTTTCATTTCTCAGTTCTTGTTTATGATTTGCAAAATTAATTTGATGTGTTTTGTGATTCAAATCTGTTGAATCCTTTTCTTGTCTTACTATTGTTAAGTGATTTGCAGGAGTTGCATGCTAATTAAGGTTGTGCCTTGTGTTTATTTTAAACCTTTTCACAAATCACTTTTGGATTATATGTGTTGTGAGATTGTGAGAATCAAATTTTAAAGAGGTGGTCAATAATTTTAGGTGATAGAATTTCAATATTAAATTTTAAATCGAACTTATCATTCTATCCTTTTTCCCAGAAAATCACTTAGAATAGGATCCATCATTCAGAGAACTAGCTCACTTTGGAGATTCTCTTTTCACATAGATGACCCATATCTGAAAAGAGTTTCCATGTTTCAACAGATAGTTTGAATTTTTGCAAATCTGACAAAGGGTGCATATCGATTGTTAACAATATGTTGGTAAAAAAAATGGAATCTTGTAATATAGTAAAGGTTGATACTTGGGGTTATCAAATCCTTTGATATTGGGGCAAAGGGTAGAAGAGACTCTAAAATATTGCAAGTAACCTTAGAAGGGAAGTGGGGATTAGGATTTAAGGTTATAAGGTGTCAAAACCATTTTAGGTGTGTTAATAAGGAAAAGTATAGGATTCCCATGATATAGCATAGATTGAGACTCGGGGATATCCAAAACCTCAAGGATTGGGGGTCAAGGTGATAAGTTCCTTCAAGTGAGTTGAAGGGAAGGAGACAGAGCTTCAAAATCCCACATGATAGGATGAAGCAAGGTGTGGGGGCATGGGTGAAATTGAGAAATATCAGCATAAAGTATGATGAGCCTATTCCTATTTATGTAGAGGTGAAGGTGCCTGATTATGTAGGTTGCACTTTATGTAGCCACCTATATCCAAACAGATAGAGGTCGATGATTATAGCAAGCTACCTCTGTAGATTCACTTGGGTGGAAGGAGGCCGCAAGAGATGTGTTGAAAGGTTGCTTCACCCAGGTCTGCAACAAAAATAAACAAACTCGCCCTGTATAAAGGTAGTGCTGGTAGAAAAATTGCGAGCTAGGTGAGGGGCAGGGAGTTGAGAAGGCCATAATTCCTCTTTAATTTGGCCGAGCCAAGAAATGATAGCAGTTGTGAGGCGCCTAATAAATAATCTCATAAACTTTGTAATCTTAAATTGACGCTATCAAGTTCTGTACCCTCAAATATGTGGCAAACAATTGCTCCAAATTTCCATGAACCAGGCCAAAATAACAGATAGATGCACGAGAAAGGACTCGATTTGAATGGATAAGGCCAAAGTAATTTGTTATGTGGCCAAAAATCCTACTAAACATACCTCCAATGCCTCTGTATAATGAAGAGGAATGCAACAAAAGACTTGTAGACTGCAAAAGTGATGACAAAAAAAAAATTCCACGCCTGCTAAAAAAATGATCAAACAGGCCAATTGTGACTTGCAAACAAGTTGCATAAGCCACAATATGTTTACAAATAGGCCAAAGACCTTGAAAATAGCCAAATAGGCTAGTAATGCTCGGAAGATTATAATTTTCTACCAATGGGCAAAGCGTCAAAAAGTTTGTAAAAACTAAAATTTATCGAAATTAATGAAATGAAAGGTATTTCTTTGTTTCTTGAGGCTTTTGGATACAATTACAGTGTATGTTTCGCTCCACAATGCTTTGTTGATAGGGCTAAAAATTTGGATTAAAAAATCGAGAAGGAATTTACAATTCAATGTTCTGATACCATGTTGGAGCAGCAAATAATGAATGTAGCATTCAAATTATCATAAAATGAATCAAGAACAATGCAAAATCCAAATAACTATCATAGAATGTGTTGAATACAATGATCACTCTTTGTTTTTATAGGACAAAGAGGAGTTAGGAAGGTGAGACAAAAAGATTGATTAACCCTCTAAGTGATGTGACACATGTAGAACACTTGGGACAAGTGCGAAGGCATGTGTCAAGTGTCTATAAGGTGAGACAACTAAACCACTAAGTGACTTAAGCTAGTGTGAATAGGACTTCTAAGTGTAGGAACTAGATAAATGATAAGTAGATGCATAAAGATACTTTTCACACTAATACTCTCTACCTCTTGTGGAACATTACAACATGATATCAAATCCTCATAATACACCATTCAATACATCATCTCACCCATATCAACACTTTTTTCATAAATCAAATATTCACAAGTACAATGCTAGTTTAAATACATACATATTTCTTTTTTTCAATCACACCCATCTCTAAAATGGGAACTCATAGCCCCGATACATAATATACTTTAGATATATTTCCCAAGAGAGGGTACACACCTCTTTCAACCCCATCACATGGGTGACTCTTAATCCCTGATGGGGAAGATCCACGCCCAACACATAACAACCCATTGATCACAAAAAACTTGACTCACATAAACACTCTACAAGTGGGTTTTGAACACAAATTTAAATACACAAAGAAAGAAAGAAAAAACTAGCCATAATCTAGTTCTCAAAACCTTCTCTTGCTCTCCTTTCCCCCTTTTCAAAACAAGATGCAAAAAATGACTCTCTAGGATCCCACCCTAACCAATTTTTTTGAAAGAGCTTAAGTAAAGATTCCTTGTCTAGATGTAATGAACCTTGGGAATAGGTGAAGACTTTCCCTTCCAAATCAAATTTCCCTTTCCCCAATCTCATCACTTATCTTATAGGCCACTTTTCAAGGGTCTCAACAACTCCACAGCTCTTGGAATACTTTAATACGTGACCCCAACCCATAGGTAAACACATTAGGGGTTTAATTTTGCACAAAAAATAAAGAAAATAAAAATAAAAGACCTCTAAATTTCACTTCTACTATCACATCAAAGATTTGACACAAGAGAAATATAACCAACACCCACTTAATATAAATAACCCACATAAGGATAAAATTTATCAACACAAAATGACAATATATAATTACACAAGACTTGACCTTGACTCTCCCATAGTGTAGGCCTATGTATATCGAGGAAAAAACAAGAATGGTTTCTTGAGACCTCCAAAAAATTCTATTGTTCATGGAATGTTAACTTGCACACTCAAATACAAGTGTTAATATACCCAAAGAAGATATATGAAGCAACATTTACCATTACATCATATATACAACATAAATGATTTGTATTCAATTTTCAATATCTAGATCTAGCTAAAAGATATTCTTACAATATAAATTAATCATCTAGAACATATATGCAATAATTCACATGATGCATAAAATTTTAATCATATCATAATGTTTCATCAATTAATAATAATATTATAATAAAATCCACCTACATTGATATCCACTACAATAGTAAAATATAAATCTAACAAATTTTGAATAGTCCATAACCTTGATTAACTAAATCATCATCAATCTACTACTATTATAATATAGAATTAATGTATCATTGTATAAAATCAAAAGTAGTAAATCAAAGTATCATGAGTCAATGAGTCTATCAAAATGTAGTTTGAATAAGATTGAAACAAGTGGGCCTCACAGAAGGTAAGAATATGATTAGGCTAGTAGAAAGGAGAATATGAAATATTAGGGATCAAGAAATTTGGCATGAATAAAAGGTGAATAAATGGTAGATGCTATGGTATAGGTCATGGAAAGATAATGATGGTTAGCAGTAGGTAGAAGTGAAGGAAAGAAGAGGTAACAATAAGTGTAGAATATGTGTTGGGAAAGTTTTAGTTAAGTGTCAAGAAGACTAGGAAAGGAGTTATAGGTAGGGAAAGGAAAGGAGACTATGTGGGGATGATAATATCAAGTGTTTGGATAAAAATAAGTGCTCTTATGAATGGTTAAGGAGATGTTTTGAGGGTAATAAGAGAAGAGGAGAGTGTTCAAATACAAGATATTGGAACAAGAAAAAAAATAGTCTTGTGAGGGATCAAGAAGCCTTGAAAATAGTGGATATGTATAAAAGTGGGCTAAATAGGGCTGATTCATGTTTAGAGAAATAGCGTGTTTTGAAAGTTCAAATGATGTTGTGGAGATAAGGGCTGATGAGGAGGGTTTGAAAATAGGAAAATTAGGTGTTGAAAAAATGGAGTAAGTGTTATAATAACTAAACAAAGGATTAGTAAGGACTAGTTTAAATGGGAAAGTAAGGGGGTAGCTAGACGAGTTGTAGGAAAATAGGAGGGTGTTATAACAAGATAGAGGGGTGTTGTAAAGGATTTATGAGAAAAGGAACTTATGAGGAGGGGTAAACTAAGGTTGTCTATGGTAGAATAAGTTGGGAAAAGTTAAAGAGGTGTTGGATCAACCTAGATGACAAGGAAAGGCTAAGGGGAAAGAGGAATTTAGTGTGGGAATCAAATGGGTATATTTTGGGATAATGGAATGGGGTGTTGGGATAAGTAAACTTGATGTGGGGAAAGAAAAATAAAGTATTGTGAATATTAGATCCAAGGGGGGGAGAACATGTAGGCTATAGGCTACCATTTTTGTCTAATGGATATAGGAACATGGTTTGGGTAGTGCCTCAAATTTTTTTGAGGGTTTTTTAATAATATTATTTTATACCTAATTTGAAAAAAAAAACAGATAAAAAATAAAGAAAAGAAATGGATTAGGTTTTTTTCTCAAAACTCAAAAATAAGTGGGTAAGAATATCAAATTCACCAAATGAAAGAAAATAAAATAGATATACTTCTTAAGATATAAAGAAAATAATTGTTTTTATATATATTATATAAATTAGTTATAGAGTAGAAATGCATTATAAATACATAACTAAAGCTTATAAATGTAACCTATAAACATAAAGGACATGAACTAGGAATTTAAAAACTCCATAAAAGAAAAAATTATTATGGAAGATGAAAGGTAAGCTTGAAAATAAAGTAAGTGTACCTAGAAATAGCTAGAATTTAATGTATAAATGAATTGGAAATGATTGTAGATGATTGCTGTGAAATATAATCTTATATTGGTAATATTCTAGAGAATTAGTACAATTGCAATGCTAGGAGGGTATAGTTTCTATAATGAGGGGGAAAATGTACTCATATGTTTGACAATCCTATTTTTTCTTTGAAAGTATTTACAATAAAAAAACATTGTTCTAGCCAAATTTAGCCCTCTTCTAATTTGTAATGCAAAACAATTAGATGTAAGCTAGAGGGAATTAGTTGTTGAGTATAGTTCAATTTTATTGATAATGAAATTTTGGGAAACAAAAAGTGCATGTAGAATTATGTGAGGATGAATGTGATGTGTGCAACAACGTATAAACAAAAAATATTATGGAATGTATTTAGGAAAAAATTATGTGCGATTGTAATGGAGGACAAATAAATATGGAAAATGGTGATCATAGAGGACAAGAGTTAACAAGGATTTAGATTCAACAAGGTTTCAAGGGTGAAGGCTTTTAGATTTCGAGGGTTTGATAAGGGTTTATATGGTTTATGAAGAAAAAAATGAAAGGAATATTATCTCATAGGGAAGGATAACTATAAGGATAACTTAGATCAATAAAATAAGGGAGACTCCATAGCTTCATATCTACAATGCTAGCTCTACATCCTTTTTTCCTTAACAATGTACTTATAATTTTCATTTTGAGAGTGGAAATACAAAGTAGGTTTTTAAATGATTAATTTAAGAGTGAAAGTGGGAGAGTAGGCTTATTTATCAACCTAAACTAAGTTTTAGGATTCAATACTAACATGAATATAATTAGCATTAGGGCAACAATAGTTAGAGAAATTTTCATGAAAGGATTCCACAAGGTCATATATACTAGGGGTGAAAAACTCACACTAAGGGGTATAAATATCCTTTTATGTGGAAAGGCTTTAGTTTTGGAGGTGTCTAGGGTGGTTCAAATAAGTTTTGAGAAGGTTTCATTTTTTATTTTTTATCATCAAGGGGAACAAAAATATTTGGAAAATGGTCTAGGAACACACTATTGAAATGAACACAAAATAAAGATAAAAACATAATGTAGAAGTTGAATTCGGTATTCAATTTCCATTATTACAATGCCATGATAGTTTGAATGGAGGGACTCCATCCAAAAATTTGTATATCATCATAATGGATAGAAAATCAATGGGTCCACTAAATAAGGGCCACTAGAAGGGGAACACAAATCATGAATAAAACATGGTTTAGGGCCAATAGTAAATTATTTTATGGAACCACAAGGAAAATCATTGAAGGATGTATAATAATAATGACATTAATCAAAACATTATTTATCTTTAACCAAAGGCATGCATAAAAGTAAAATCACCATGAATAAAAGCATGAGATGGAGATAAGAATGATATACAATGTTATTTTTATCTTCATTATCACTAAATAACTCTATCATAAGCGTGTTAAAATAATTTTCATCATAGACCACTTCATCATGAAACAAAGAATCATCAATCACATCAAAATGAGATTAAAAAAAGTATCACTATGTTCATCACCAAACATATTGTCAATTTAACATAAGCCACAAAATAGAGCATAAGGCTCATAATGATTTATATGGGAGGCAATATCACCTCATGTCAAGGTGAACATGGTATATCACTAGTGATATAAGAAGTGCAATCATCATCATATGTAGGT
Organism: Sequoia sempervirens; assembly: GCA_007258455.2. NCBI lineage: Eukaryota > Viridiplantae > Streptophyta > Pinopsida > Cupressales > Cupressaceae > Sequoia > Sequoia sempervirens. The sequence continues at coordinate 87,325 of VDFB02276107.1, read as the reverse complement.
GAAGGAAAGATGTGTATTGTAATTGACTATAGTTGTCACATAGATTTAATCAAATTTGAAATAATACGAATAAAATTAATCATTGAAATTTTATTCAAGAATAATGAAACACTTATAACTATCATTTGAAAACATTTAAATATAAAATATTAATTCATTCAATGATTTGAATATATATTTGTATAACTATTAGAATTTGGCTTCTCTTAATAACTTGTTAAAGAGGCCCTAAGCTAATTGCCAGATAAAGGAAATATCATCTAATAATATTTGTATACGATGGAGTAGAACCATCCAAGGTATATATTGTATCTTTGGTTGGATATATATTATATGCCCCCCTCTAATACATTTTGGTTGCCTTGAATTATCAACCAATAAATTTTCATGCTAGTTTTTCCAATTAAAATGTCATTTATTAAGTTGAAAGGCATTCTATAGTGGTAGTAAAGGCATGCCATGATTATGTACATAAAAAAAATCGAGAATAAGGTGTCTCAACCATGACCATTTTCTACTTTATTTATTTATTATTTGTCATATTCTTGTAAGCATTATTTTATATTTTATTATTATTTACTTATACTTCATCAAAATAAAGCATGTGATTTTGAGTTGGCATCATATGTCACATGGAGTACTTTGTAGATTATTGTAAGATGCATTTATAATGTCTATCTATAGCATATTTTAGTTTCCTACTTTGGTTGGATCATATGACAACCTATAACAAAATCTTATGACATGAAAGAGCCAAGAATAGAGGAAGTTATTAAGAATCTTCACCAAATATAAAATGAAGAGCTATTTATTTGTAATAATTGCCTATTTTGGGTCTAGAGTATTGTCAAAATTGGGTACCCATGTTGAGTGGATATTTTAGTTAGTTATGACAACTATAAGAACACAAGAGGATATACTTTTATTAGTTTGCATGGTACATTCTTCTATGGGGCATTGGAAATTGGGGCACATACCTCTTAGGGGTATTTGATCATGGTTTGTAAAACCACTATTGGCTCCCAAGTTGTAAGAAGTCTATAGATAAATTTCAATAGCACTCCAACAACATATGTGTACTTGAAAAATCTCTTAATACAAATGACTCCTCAAGCACCAATCTCCTCCAACAACATATGTGTACTTGAAAACTCTCTTAATACAAATGACTCCTCAAGCACTAATCTCTTTTAATTATGCAAGTTTTGGAGAGAAATTTTTCTCTTGAATGGGTATTTCCCATGTAAAAATTTGTCTTATGATTTTATTATTTATGTGTTATGAATGTGTTTCTCTACTTATTGTAATTATTTTGGGTTAAATTTTAAGTTATTTGTATATCACTCCCTTCAAGATTAGCCTAAGAAGATATTTTCACACACCTTGCTTCCTTCAACAAACTAAAACACAATGAACATATTTAAAAAAATTAAAATAAAATTAAACTTGTAAAAAGCAAAGCAAAACAAAACAACTACCATAATGAATGATGACTTTAAAAAAAATTAAAATTAACATTTATATACAAAATAAAATAACCCTTCAAGAGTTATTTTACTATTGTATATAACTTTAATTTTTATTTTTGTATATGTATATTTTTTTAATAATTTATTTTGTAGGTATTAATATATAATTCAAATTTTTGACGTCTTTGTATTTAAAAATAAATCATAATTGTGGACTCAATAAAAATAATTATATATGTGTGTGTGTGTGTGTGTGCGTATTATGTGTGTGTGTTTGTGTGTGTGTACACACATGTATGTATGTACACTTATACATACATACATATACATACACATACACATATAAATATACATATATATATTATAGTTGTTGATAAAGTAATATATGTATGTATGTATACATGTTAAAGATGTATGTATATATATAATAATATGTTTATATGTATAGGGGGCGACTAGCTCGATTGGCTAAAGCATCCTATTGCAAGCAAGAGCCATCCTCACGTGGTATCTGAGGTCATGTCACGCTAGCATCACCAATCACGTAAATTTTTTTTACCAAACGCACTGTAGTTTATAGGGGGGGCTACCTGATTCCTACAATCAAATATATATATATATATATATATGTGTGTGTGTGTCTGTGTGTATGTGTATATGTATATATGTATATATGTATATATGTGTATATATGTGTATATATATGTATATATATGTTATGTATATATATAACATATTTATACATAACATGTATATTTATGTTATGTATATATATAACATATTTATACATAACATGTATATATATGTTATGTATATATATAACATAGATATACATAACATATACATATGTATATATATGTTGTGTATATATATAACATATACATAACATATATATACACTCTCTCCCACTCCTCTATTTTTGAATTGCCTACGTGCATGGTAGACTCTATGTTGGGGGTACCCCACGGTCCCCCCTATCCTCTTCTGACTAGATTCTTGCAATAGCACATGCTGTGTCGACTTCCTCGAGGGTCTCTCATGGGTTGTCTGTTGCTGGGGAACTTGAGATTCTTGGTTGGCCTACTATAGAAGCGCATGTGATCCCTATCACTCCAGATTTAAAGGGATGGAAAGATGTGTTGACTAACTCAAGCCTAGTGGCCAAGCCTTCTCTTATCCTGAGGTAGAGATCTTTGTATCGAGTACTAATTTCTCTATCCTTGAAGCTATTAGCGACATGATTGTTTCTTCCATGGAGAAAGTAGTGGTAGGTAGGTTCTTCTCTTTTCGTCCTATTGTCGATATGGTGAGGATATGGGCATATGCCAAATGACGCTTAAAGGGTAGTGTGAGTATCTATGCCATGGCTAGTGGACTCTTCCTATTCAAATTCATGGTTGAAGAGGATTTGATCTTTGTGCTCTCTTCAGGTCCCTGGATCTATGGAAAGCATGGGTTGTCTTTGTGCCGATGGAAGTTGAGTTTTGATCCTGCTATCAATCTCAATAGGTTGGATTTTGTATGGGTGTGGCTTCCAAGACTTCCTCTAGAATACTGGGATGATGTGATTTTTAAAAGTATTGGTGATTCCTTGGGCCATTTCATCACCTCGAATTCAATCACCAAATCTATGTCCAAGTTAGTATTTGCATGATTTTGTGTCAACATTGATATAAATAAGTCCTTACCCAATTCTATGAAGCTTTGTTCCAAATTTGGGTCTTGGACCCAACCAGTTTGCTATGAGAATGCAGTGATTTATTGTCAGAAATGTGCTAAGTCTAGCCACCTCATTCATACTGTAAGTCCATGGTTAAACACAACCCCAACCCTATTGAGCCTGTTGTGGAGGACCTCACTAACAGCTACCCCTTTGAGTTTGATATCCTTAAGATCATGGAGTCCCCAGCTAAGGTTGGGTTGGCTATCCCAATGATCCCAGAGGATCTACCTACATATATGCTCTCGGTTGATTCCACTTTAGAGCTTATTGGTTCCTCTCCCAATAGTGTGTTGGTGTGCAAGTCCTCGTTCCTGGGCTCTGGTGTGCTATTGGAGCCTATGGTTGGTATGGAGAAGATTATATCCCCTAAGTTGAAGGAAGTTGAGGAAGGTGAGATTTGTGAAGGAGGGATAAAGGAAACTCTTGGTCTTGGATAGACTGAGATGGAGGTTGTGCCTCAAGCTCAAACCATGGAAGAAGAATTCTAGTCAAATCCTAAAAAGAAGGGTAAACAAAAGAAAGTGGATGTGGGAGGCAAGTCCAAACCTGGTAGACCCAATCTGTGGAAGACTACAAATAGAGAGACAACAAAAGAAATTGTAATTGGTAAACAAAGGACATTGGAAGTGTCCTCAAAGAAAGCTTCCAAATGAAAGTCCTTTCATGGAATGTGAGAGAGTTAAATAGCCCCTGCAAGCAGCTGGCCCTAAAGAATTATGTGTTGGAACATAAGATTGATGTTTTGCTGCTATAATAAACCAAGATGAAAAAAACTAATTTTGAACCCATAGCTAGGTATATTTGGCGAAACGCCCTCCTTTCCTATAATGATGCAGATGGGGCCTCAGGTGGGCTATTGATAATGTGGAATCCCAATAGGATAACTGGTTCTAAGCTATTCCAATGCAGGAATAGTGTGGGTGTAAAGTTCTCCAATGCTAGGGGCTCTAGTTTTTTTATTAAAATTTGTGCCCCTAACCTAAGGAATGCAAGAAAAACTTTCTGGAAAGAAATAGCTGATTGGATTCTAGCCAAAATGGGGGCCAATTTGCTGGTGGATGGTGATTTCAACTCCCCCCTCTACCCCTCAAAGAAGTGTGATGGCCTAATTGATTATTTTGATAGCATGTCTAACCTGGTTGACTTCTTAAATTGTATGGGCCTAGTGGATATTGATTTGCAAGGTCAGTCTTACACTTGGACTAATAGACATCTGGGGGATGGTTTGATTTAGGTTCTTCTTGATAGATTCCTATTCTCTTCCAACTAGAAAACTTTACTTAATGCTAGCCTACTAGCTATGCCTCAGAATGTTTCAAACCATAACCCTATGTTGTTGGTCCTAAATGAATACTCTATTTTTGGTCCTTTCCCTTTTCGATTTGAGATCATGTGGAACTACCATTCAGACTTCAGGAATAAGATTTTTGCTTGGTGGAATGTCCTTATACATGGCTCCCCCATGTTTCAAATTTTCCATAGACTCAAACATATCAAAAATATGGTTAAGGGGTGGAACAAGCGGGTGTTTGGGGATGTCTTTCATCAAAAACATATTTTAGCTGATAAAATTAGATTGACACAAAAAAGGATGGAAGAAGGAGATATCAGTATTCAGACTTGCCAATAGGAGAGGGAGGAACATATGGAATGGGAAAAAATTTTGAAAAAAGAAGAGGTTTTCTAGAAGCAAAATTCCAGAATTCGGTTGTTGATTGAGGGAGGTCGAAACACATTCTTTTTCCATATTTTGATACTTAAGCATAGAAAAAGGAATCAACTAAAAAATTTGAAAGATGGGTTAGGGAATGTTGTTACCTCCCCTACTAACAAAGCTTATGACAAAGTCCTATGGGACTTTCTCCTAAAATTCTTTGGAAAGTTTGATTTTAATCAAAGAGTGATCTAAATTATTTGGAAATGCATAACCACAATGTAATATTTTGTTCTAGTCAATGGAGTGCCCCATGGTTTCTTTGCAGCTAGGAGAGGTATTAGACAAGGGGACCCCCTATCTCCTTATTTATTCATTATAGTTGTTGATGTGCTGAGTAGGAATGTTGCTAGTATGCTATCAAAGGGCTCCATCAAGGGGGTCAAGCCAACCACCACCTCAGACCCAGTTGTCATTCAATAGTTTGTGGATGACATTATGTTGTTCAAGAAATCCTCAATTGTGGAAGCTAGGAAATAGAAAAGCTACCTCAATAATTATGTGGCTTGCTCAGGTTAGTGCATCAATTATAATAAGAGTATGATCTATTTTTTTTAACTGCACTCCTAGCCTACAGGATTGTGTGACTGTTTTTTTTTTCTATGTGAGTGTCGCCCTTCCTTCAGTATATATGGGTCTCCCTCCCACTATTAAGGAATTCACTCCCAACTTTTAGGATTCTATCTTGGAGAGGATCTAACAAAAGCTAGCAGGGTGGAAAGGTTCAATCCTTAGTCATGTTAGCAAGCTACAACTCCTTACTGCTGCTCTGCAAGGGACCTAGTTTACTTCCTTTCCATGTTCAAAATTCCTATGTACATTGATGAAAATTTTGAAAATATCCAAAGGATTTTCCTCTGGTCTAGTATTGAGGAAAAGAAGAAGATTTCACTGGTCAATTAAGATAAGGTGTGCCTTCCTAAATTTGGAGGAGGTCTGGATATGAAGAAAGTCTAGTTTACCAACAAATCCTTGCTTGCCAAGGTAGGGTGGGATCAGTTAAGGAATTAAAAAGTTTGGTGTAGGATAATGAATGTTAAATACCTAAGCAACTGCCCCCTTATCAGGTGTTTTTCGGATGATCACCCTCATGGGTCCTTGGCTCGGAATAATATATGCAAGATGAAGAAGATGCTTCATTTAGGACTAAGATGGAAACTTGGTGGTCGTAGTAGCATTTGTTAAAGGAAGACTCTTGGCTTCTCGATTCCCCCTTAGCCTTGTCTAATTTCAAGAACTTGATGGAGCTTGCACTTCTCTTTTTTTAGAAGGAATGCTTGTGATTACCTCCATGGTCAGCAAGGTGCCAAGAAATGGAAAGATTTAGGTTTGTGCTACCCCTTTTCCTTAGATTTGAAAAGGTTGGTCAATTCCTTACAATACTTACTCTCTATAACTAGAATCCCCATATCAAATGTTGAGGATGATTTCTTTTGGACTAAGGAAAGCAAGGGAAATCTATCTGTCAAGATGGCTTACAGTTTGATGTCGAATAGGGGTATTTAGAGAAAATTATGGAAACTGGTTTAGAACATACACTTGACACCAAAAATAAATTTCTTCTGGTGAACGACCTATCACAATAGAATTCTAACCCAAGATAATTTAAGGAGAAGGGGTTTCTAGATACCAAACAAGTGCATGCTATGCAAAAGGAATGAAGAGTTAGTGGATAACCTATTACTACATTGCCCGTTTGTTGCTAAAGTTTGGGATTTGTCTTTCTAAAAGTTGGAAACTCATTGGACCATGGATCAGAACTTGAATTCCTTTATTGAAGGATGGACTGGGCCTTTCCAACACCCTCTCCCCAGGGAAATCTGGAGACAATTTCCCCATCCTTTGCTAGTGCCTTTGGAAGGAGAGGAACAAACAGATATTCAAAGACACTAAGAGAAGTCAAGGAATTTTTTGGCACAGGATCCAAACTTATCACCAAAATTATCTCTCTATACAACTGGAAACCACTGGATAAGGCCCCTATTGAAAGGGAGATCAAAATGGAAAAATGTTGAAACATAAAGTTGGAAACCAATTCCTTTGACAACTCCAAGTCTTTAGCTAGAAGGAACATAGTCTAGAACCCATCGAGGGTTGGGTGGTTCAAACTGAATTTTGATGGAGTGGCTAAAATGAACCTTTGTATGGCCAATATTAGTGGCGTTATAAGGGAATGCAAGGGAAAATTTGTTGCGAGGTTTTTTGGAGGTATAGGCATACAGTCCTCTATGACAACTGAATCATGGGCACTGCTCAACGGTGTCGAGTCAGCTATCACTCTGGGCATAAAAAAATTGCACATTGAAGGCGACTTTATGTTTGTGACTGACTCAGTCAATCATGGTTATTCTCATAGTTGGAACACTAGGGACATCCTGCTAGATATAAAATTATTAACTGCAAAATTGGAAAGGAAACATTTTTCCATCTTTCAAGAAGGTAACCAAGTGGCGGATGGGCTAGCCAACTTGGGCTCCTCTTGGATTCTTTGCAAATGTTGGAAAAGACTTGAACATTTATCGATAAATATACAAGGATTAATCCTTGCAAAGCAAAGAAAAATATTTGTTTGATGATCGGAAATAAAGCTAGCTTTTAGGGGAATAAGTGGCAATACAGGTTAGGACCTATGATGATGGGGACTAAGCCAAATGATGTGGCGAGTTCAATGAGAGATTTCATGAAAGGTGGGGTCACTTTCCTTTATGGGATGTTTAATCATATGTACTACATATCCCATCAAATCTTTGGGAATGTGTGTATCACGATGTCTATCTCTAACTTGATGGTTTATTATTTCCTGATCAAGCTAATGATGGCCATAAGTTTTAATGACGTGTACTTAGGGAATTCAAAATTTAGCCCCACGGAAAAAAGACATGGGAAAATGTGTAAGTATAATGTGATTTTTGGCATGTCGAGTATTGATTATCCGATATTTTTTATCATGGATTTTTCCCTTAGCTTATTGTACTTGGGAAGGATTATGGCCCCGTAGAGTTGGCTTCATTGGGAATGACTATTGAAGCGTGTAAAATTTTGAAAACTTTAATTACGTCTTATTATTGAAAATGAAGGTAATATTGTAGCTTAAAACTTGTAAAACTATGAGACTATAGATCTAATTAAATGTTCTTTGTCACAATTCTTTATGTATGATTAATCTGTTTAGATCAATTTTACCAATTGTAGAAAGAGATAGAAGATTGTAGAAGAATGAGACAAGGAGATAGAAGTGACATAGTATATACGTGGAGAAACCCTTTCGGGAAAAAATTCCACCAGAATCAATAGTGCTTGTATTATTTAACCTTAGAAAAAGATTACAATAATACTATATCAATCCTTAATTGATATGCTTCCTTGCCTTCAACAATCCTTCTTCGCAACCTGCAATAAACTCTCATGGAACTCTCATACACTTGCTACAATTAATAGACAACAATATGAACATGTAAACTCATAAGAGTTGTTCAATACAAGAGCATAAAGCTCCTCACAAAAATATACGCCTAGATTCAGCAAGTAGAGTTCCACAATGTAATCTAGAGTCAAACCAAAGTCTTCCTCAATTTAGGCACCCCAAACTGAACTTTGGGCAAGAAGATATCATGCAAAATTCACCTCAAAGTTGGTGACCAAGAATGGGCCCACTTGATTGAGCCTTGTAAATATCTTCTCATGCAAAAGGTGTTAACTGAAAGATGCCAACTTGGGCGCCCAAGGTGAACCCAAGTCAATCTTAGTTAACTAAAACATATATCTCCACCAATTCATGCAAACATTATGCATGATTGATCATCCCCACTTAATTGAAAATATCTACCTATTATCTGTCATGCAACTGAAGTCATTAGTCATGCAACTCAAGTCAACTAGCATTCAACTCAAAATAACTACATGCAACTGAAGATAACTAAACCATAACTAAACCAAACTGAACTAAACTGAACTAATCTAAACTAAATTGAACTGATAATGCCACTACACTCATATAAATATCAATCCCTAATTTGTAGGATCAAAACATGCATTACTAAAGTGTTATCAATCCTCCAAATAGTTAACTAAAACAAGGTGGGTTCCACCTTCCATGTGGGCACCCCATGTGCTCCTATCTTGTAGAATCTCTTCTTGGATGTCCCCACATGTTCCTACCATTTAGGAATAATCACAAATGTCAATTTACATGTTCATTTCATTCAAATTTAATCTCTTTCTAATCATAGTGTTGGGGAACACTTTCCAAGGACTTAGGAGATACATGAAATATGTTTAGGATTGCAATTAAATGGCATCCTATTCTCAAACATTCTCCCACTTGACATTATACATTGAAATTATTCTAAACAAGGAATAATTATTATAAATCAAGTACAGGACTCAGGGCCAATGGCCCTCCTGCACCAAGAGAACTTATCTGTAGGAACTAGTTTCGTAAGATAATTTGCAACATTGATCAAAGTGTCAACTTTCTCAATCAATACCTTCCCACTCTCAACCATTTGTCACACAAAATGATATTGAACATCAACATGCTTAGTACAAGTATGATACATACTATGAATGGTGATGTTGGACCTGCACAAACACAAAGAACAATCACACAATTAGTCCATTATGCAAGTTAAATCAACATTCCCCATGGAATTCATTTGAAATGCACAAAACAAGAAAAAGAATGAAGAACACAAATAAAAGCTTTCAAATCCTATTTAATGCAAGCACACTCTCAATCCCATGGGGGAATTGGTGTCATTTTGATGTGGAAAATGACCCTTTCCCAATCCCTTGTAAGCTTGAATGATGATTTGATGAAGATTTTATGCTTCCTTGGTGAAATTCATGCATAACCTAGCTATGAACATGTGAAAATGGATGAACAATGGATGAGAAAATTCAAAATCTCAAGATAATGTCTTTGCATTAAGTTGTGGATCCAAAATCCAAATGAGAGCCTCTTATTTATTGATGAGAATGATGGATAACGAGGCAAAATGGATGAATGTGGGATAAAAGACCAACCAATAGCATGAAGCCACTTGTCAACATGTGAGTGGACAAAGGTGGAGCACATTTTAGTCATTGTGCAATTAAATGCAATTAGGTGGAAATTCAAAATGGATGAAATGACAAGTTGGAGGGAGGAGAAAATGAAGTTAATGCCACTTGGCTCAAGGCACATGACATGTAAGAGGTGTAAATGCCTTGTTGGATGTACAAACCCTTTTGGAGGGATTTTTTAAACTTGGAGAATATTCCCTTTTTGATGCTTTTTTTAAAGTAATTGAAGATTTATAAATTAATTAAAATGATTTTCATGAGCAAGTTGCAAAATCTAGAGGATTTAAGTGATTAAGATTAGCATTAATCAGGGTATTATTAATTAAGAGGGAGATTAGTTGATTTGACCATTTTGACTTAGGCTTTTGGATCAATTTAAATCAAAACGAGAGGAATATGGTTTAGATTTAATTAAATAAAGATTTTGATTTATTGAATTAAAGAGGGATGATGTTAGATTAAATCAAATAAAGATTAATTTATTTAATTTAATAGAATGACTTTAGAGATTTAATTAAATAAAATGAATTATTTAATTAAAGAGAGGCTATAGAATCTAGTTAAATAAAATGATTTATTTAATTAACAAGAGATGATGACTTAATGATTGATTTAATTAAGAGATTAAATGCGATGAATTTAATTAAATAAAGATTATTTAATTAAATGACTAGCAAAGGAGATGATTCAGGATGAAGCGGTGTTAGTAAAATTAGGATCAAGTGTATAGGATCGATCAGTACATTTTCTGTGACTACACATACAATTTTTGGCTAAACAAATAGCTCTCTAACTATCACATTCAAGTCTAATTTGCTTGCAATTAAAACCAATACCTTTCCCAAGTCTCTATAACCAAACTGCCTCTTTAGAGGCATGTGTAGCAGCCATGTACTCTACTTCTATGGTGGAAAAACTAACCATGGGCTACCTCTTACTCATCCAACTAACCACAACTCCAAAAAAAGTAAACACATAGCCACTTGTCGACCTCTGACTATCCAGGTCCTTTGCCCAATCTAAATCAACAAAACCCTGTATGTCTAATGATCTTTGTATAATATCAATATCATTAGCATCATGATAAACCAAATAGTAATCAAAATTACCTCATAAATATCTAAACACCCTCTTAACATAATTATAATGTTCTTTACAAGGGTTAGACATAAATCTACTTAGAACTCCCACTACTTGGGCTATATCTAGTCTTATACAAACCATTGCATACATCAAACTACCAATTGCACTAGTATATGGAATTTCAGATATTTCCTCATGATCAAATCAGATTTAGGACCCATGTCTAAACTTAACTTCATGCCAACTGGTAAAGGAATATTAATTGGTTTACTATCATGCATGTTAAACTGTTTCAAAATAGTATCAACATAGTTCCTTTGATTTAAGCAAAGCTTTATGTTACCTCTATCTCTAATGATCTCCATACCAAGGATATATTTTTCAGCCCCCAGATCTTTCATCTCAAATGTGTTAGAGATTTGTGCTTTTAATTCTTTGATTATTACCTTGTTTTTACCAATAAAAAATATGTCATCAACATACAACATAATAATTAAAAGTTGATCATCAATAAATTTTATGTAAACACAATGATCTTCCTCGCTCCTAACATAACCAATTTTCAATGCAAAAGCATCAAACTTTTGGTACCATATAAAGATCTCTTTAACCTGCAAACCAATAATTCTTTTCCTTTTATAACAAAACCATCAGGTTGCCTCATATAAATCTCCTCATCAAGATCCCCATGTAAGAAAGCAATTTTCACATCCATTTGCTCTATCTCAAAATCATAAGCAACAACAATAGATAAAAATAATCTAATAGAAGTTAATTTAGTAATAGGAGAGAATATTTCATTAAAGTCAACTCCCTCTCTTTGGCAGTAGCCCTTGGCTACTAATCTAGCCTTGTACCTTTCGATATTACCATTTGCTCCAATTTTCTTTTTAAAGATCCATCTACAACCAATGGCCTTTCTTCCTTTGGGAAAACTCTCAAGATCCCATGTGTCACAAGTATCCAAGGAAACCATTTCCTCATGCATATCTTGTGACCAAAGCTTGTTCTCATCTGAAGACAAATCTTCCCTATAAGATCTAGGTTCATCATTAGTACTCATCAAAGCAAATATACAATGGAAATCAGGTGGGCTATACTTATCAATAGGATTTCATTGTCTTGTTGATCTTCTCAAAGAAGGTTCTTCTTGTTCCTCAATATGGTCATCATGAGCATCTATCTCAGAACTCTATGAAATCTCCTCATCCAATCCATCCAATTGTTCTTCAACATGTGCATCTTCATGCTTCTCAATATTTGTCTCAAAATGCACTGTTCAAGAAGTATCCTTCTCCTTTGGTTGTTCTTCTCCTATATAATATCTAAATTCCCTAAAAAATCACAACTCTAGATAAGGTAATTTTTGGGATTAGAGGATTCCAAAGCTTTTAACCTTTTACATTTTCACCATAACCTATGAATATGCATTTATGTGCTTTTGGATCTAACTTAGACTAATTTTCTTTAGGCACATGAACAAAATCCTCACAACCAAAGATCCTTAAATATGCAACACTAGGCTTCCTACCTAACCACATTTCAAAAGGGGTTTTATCTTCAATAGATGAACTATAAGATCTATTGATTAAATAACAAGAAGTACTTACAACCTCGGCCCAAAGGCACCGACCTAGCTTAGCACTACTTAACATAATTCTATCTCTTTCCATTAAGGTTCAGTTCATCCTTTCTACTACTCCATTTTGTTGAGGTGTATATGGAGTAGTTCTCTATCGCACAATTCATACATGCTTACAATAATCATCAAATTCCTTAGAACAATATTCACCACCATTATTTGATCTCAACACTTTTATCTTATGATCTAATTGTTTCTCAACTAAAGCCTTAAATTCTTTAAACTTATTGAACACATCAATTTTTGTATGCATAAAATAGATCCAAGTGTATCTTGAGACATCATCAATAAATGTGACATAATATCTATATTTTCTAATAGAGTCAATATCCACAAGACCCATAAAATTCTAATGAATAATCTATAATAATCCTTTGGATTTATTTGTTCCATTAGGAAATGAAGATCTAGATTTCTTTCCAAACACACAATGCTCACAAAAATCATTTTTTCCAATATTAGAATTAGGAATACCGTCAACCAATTTCTTATTAAGAATGGTTTTAAGACCTTTTTCACCAATGTGGCCCAATCTATGGTGCCACAACATACATGTATTTTCAGGTTCAGTTACATTGGCTGATTTATTCAAATTGGAGGTATCAAGCTTAAACAAAATCCCATTCCAAGATCCTTTAGCAACCACCATATTCCCTTTCACCAATTTGCAACCACCTTTGTCAAATTTCACATGCATTCTAGAATCATTGAACTTAGATACATAAAGTAGATTTCTAGCAAGTCCTAAAATATGTAAAACATCATTAAGGGTCTTAACCCTACCATCACTGAAACACAATTTTACCTCTCCTTTTCCCACAATCTTTGTTGTGCTATTATCTCCAAAGAAGACATTCCCTCCATCATATGCAGTATACTTAGTGAGCCACTCCTTGTTAGGCATCATATGATAGAAGCAACTTGAATCAATAAGCCAAGAGTCATCACTAACAATATTAGATGTAATGATCAATGCATCATTATTGTCATCTAAGGGTTTCTCTATAGAAGCATCAGAACTCTTTTTCTTGTTCTTATAATCCTTCTTTACATGTCTCAGTTTCCCACAGTTCCAACACTTTACCTTACTCTTACCATGGGTTTTAGACCATCCTTTGGACTTACCCTTTCCTTTCTTGTCTCCCTTAGGTGCCTTTTCCTTAGGCCTACCTCTTAAAAACAAGGCATCTTGGGATCCCATTTTAGACTTCCTCTTCATCTCCTCTGATAGGAGAGTAGGAATTATATTGTCCATCTTAGGTTCTGCACCACTACCACTGATAGCAACAATTATATTTTCCTAAGACTTTGGTAAAGAACAAAGTAACAAAAATGCATTTATCTTCATCTTCTAGATTTGCATCTACAAATGCTAACTGACTTAGAATCAAATTGAAAGTATTTAAATGATGTGCAACAAAATCACCATCTTTCATCTTTAAAGAATACAACTATCTTTTTAGATACAACTTATTAGTAAGACTTTTAGTTTGATAGATATCACCTATCCTCTTCCACAATTTATATATGGTAGCTTCATTTGAAACATTCAAGAGAACATCATCAGCAAGACATAACCTTATGGTCCCTCTTGCCTTCTTATCAAGATTAGCCCAAACCTCATCTGACATCATTGTAGATGGCTTTGTCTCATTACAAACAACTAACCACTAATCTTTCTCTTCAAGGAGATCCTCCATTTTTAGTTTCCACATCTCATAACTAGATCCATTGAATCTTTCAATATCTAGACGAGAAGTAGAACTCATTGTAACACACTTCTTTTACAAATCTGCAATAACACAATAGTAAAAGCTCCCACTACAGCTGAAAAACCTTCAAACTTTTAAGAGAAACGCATCCAAAACCCTAACCAATGATTAGCTCTGATACCAAATGTTGAAAATCAAGGTAATATTGTAGCTTAAAACTTGTAAAACTATGAGACTATAGATCTAATTAAGTGTTCTTTTTCATAATTCTTTGTGTATGATTAATCTATTTAGATCAATTTTACTAATTGTATAAAGAGACAAAATATTGTAGAAGAATGAGACAAGGAGATAGAAGTGACACAACATATACATGAAGAAACATTTTCAAGAAAAAACTCCACCAGAATCAATAGTGCTTGTATTATTTAACCTTAGAACAAGATTACAATAATATTGTATCAATCCTTGATTGGTATGCTTCCTTGTCTTCAACAATCCTTCTTCACAACCTGCAATAAACTATCATGGAACTCTCATACACTTGTTGCAATTAATAGACAATAATATGAACATGTAAAATCATAAGAGTTCTTCAATACAAGAGCATAAAGCTCCTCACAAAAATCTATGCCTAGATTGGGCAAGTAGAGTTCCACAATGTAATATAAATTCAAACCAAAGTCTTCCTCAATTTAGGTGCCCCAAACTAAACTTTGGTCAAGAAGATACCATGCAAAAATCACCTCAATTCGGCACCCAAGAATGGGCCCACTTGAATGAACCTTGTAAATATCTTTTCATGCAAAAGGTGTTAACTGAAAGATGCCAACTTGGGCGCCCAAGGTGGACCCAAGTCAATCTTAGTTAACTAAAACATATCTCTTCACCAATTCATGAAACATTATGCATGATTGATCATCTACACTTAACTGAAAGCATCCACTTGTTATCTTTCATGCAACTAAATTCATTAGTCATGCAACTGAATTCAACTCAAGTCAACTAGCATTCAACTCAAAATAACTACATGCAACTGAAGATAACTGAACCATAAATGAACAAAACAAAACAAAACTAAACTAAACTAATATGAACTGAACTGATACTAAACTGATAGTACCACTCCACTCATGTAAATATCAATCCCTAATTTTTAGGATCAAAACATGTATTATTGAAGTGTTATCAATCCTCCAAATAGTTAACTGAAGCAAGGTGGGTTCCACCTTCCATGTGGCTACCTCATGTGCTCCTATCTTGTAGGAGCTCTACTTGGACGTCCCCACATGTTCCTATCATTTAGGAATAATCACAATTGTCAATTTACATGTTCATTTCATTCAAATTTAATCTCTTTCTAATCCTAGTGTTGGGGAACACTTTCCAAGGACTTAGGAGATACATGAAATATGTTTAGGATTGCAATTAAATGGCATCTTATTCCCAACACTTATTCCCTCAGATGGCTTGGTAATGATGATATAAGGGTGAGTAAATTCATTGGTGGCTAGTCCATTTTCTGGATAACTTTGTTTTCCTAGGCTAGTTTATGTGTGTTGTGGGTCGAGATGGGGGGAGATAGGGTTAGGACCAAGCCCGACAACTACGACGAATTTCGCAGAGACCCCATTGTGTGGCATATCTATACGGAGGGGGGTTTGGTGCCACTATTAGAAAGTTTGGTGGGGCATGATGAATTTTTTTGGTTCAATTTGTTGATTCGTGGAGGAAGAGGAGGGTCACCATGGGTGGCACCTCATTTGAGGTCAATGAGGAAGTGATTGCCAAGGTGACGAGCCTTTCTTGTGAGGGAAAGAAGTCCAAGAAGCATACAAAGACTTAGTATCTTGAGAGTCTTAATATCTTTTTCAGAGACAATAAGAAGCTAGTTAAGAAGTAGTCAGGCTTTGACAGAGAGGCACTGCCTAAACCTTGGGACAAGGTGTGCCTTTCTCTCATGAAATATGTTACTTTAGAAGGTAGATTTAAGGTTTTTTATTTTTTATCATCAACAATTGTTAAACCACCTAAGACACAAAATGACCCTCAACTTTCCTTTCTTCTTGTTGACCTGCCTTCAAAATTCGATCAAGGAATCCCATGATACTGCTACTCTTAACTCAAACTTGTTGGCCCCACTTCCTTTGCATTAGGGCCTCATCTTGAGGCTCTATCACTTCCATTTGACCTTGTGCCCCCCAAAACCCATCTTAGTTGTGTGTGTGGAAGAACTGGAACTTCCTAACCTTGCCTCTAATAAATCGTCCCCTGATGCTTCAATGGGTCCTTAGAGAAAAACCTCCCTGACTGAAAATGAACCCTTTACTAAGCCTAAGCCTAAAACCCCATCAAAAAATAAAAAAAGGGGGAGGTTGGGTTGGCCCAGTCCAAGGTCATGGATAGATTATGTGAACTAAAAAATAAACCCACTAAGACAAACACCAGACCTACAACTAAGAAAAAGGGGGAAAAAGACACTGCGTGCGGGGTGGATTTGTCGACCACTGACAATGAAGGAAAACGTGTTGAGGAAAAAGACTCCAAAGGTGACATGATTGTGGCTACTACTATGAATATGGGGATTGAACAAACTAGTGTTCAGAGGTCCCACAAACTAGCTAAGAACAAAAAAGGGGTCCCGGTGGATGATATTTCAAGTGACTCGGAGTAGACTGGCGGTGGAGATGAGGGCAAGAAAGACACTGTTGAGGAGATGGAAGAGGAATTTTTGGAGGTTCCTAGCCATTTATCAGACATGAAAAAAATTATCAAAGATTACTCTACCCAATCCTTTGATTCCAAGGCTATCGAGGAGGAGACGACCCAATGGAAGAACGACATGGACGAGGACATCGACGAGTTGTGTGAGCAAGTGGTGAAGCTTGAAAGGAAATTCAACAGGCTAAATCGTTTCACTATTAAAATGATCCACAGGTTTGCGATCACACTATTTGAAGTCATCAAGGAGGAGGCTGACAAGAATATTGAGGGAGAAGGCCACAACTAGATTGGGGATGATGTTTTAAATCTCCTCATTCAGAAATGGGAGGGTGTGGCCAATTAGTGGTCTGGGCTAGTTGTTTGTACTGGGTCTTCGCTGTTAGTGTGCAGTGTTTGGGTCCTTTGTCTATTGTTTTTAGTTTGGTTTCTTAATGTTTTGTCGAACTTTCTTACTTTTTGGCCTTGTGGACTCCTCGTGTAAAGGGTACAACACCCTATAAATGCTACTTAATGAATCAAAAACATATATATACATATGCATATATATATATGTATATATATGTATGTATATATATGTATATATGTATATATGTATATATATGTATATATATGTATGTATGTATGTACGTTTTACATATATATGTGTATATATATATTATATATTATTTTATATTTATTCCAAGAGATGTTATGTAGTGACATAAAAGTGTATTTAAATATATATTTTAAATGCATAATCAACACATTGTTATAAAACAAGTAAACTAAAATATATATAATCCTATATGTACTAGCATGCTTATCTTAGATATATATGTATTGTGTGTGTATGTATAAATGTACAAATGTATATGTTTGTGTTATGGCATATGACAAATTCACCGTCAGCAATTCATCGATGGAAAATTCATTGCCAACAATTCACTGCCATGGAAAATTCATCGCCAAGTAAAATTCACCATGGCAGAAAATTACCGCATTAATATTTAATAAAATCAAAGTTTTCAAAATATAAATTTAATAATATTAATGCAGTTAATTTTTCACTGTAGTGAATTGTTGGTGGTGAATTTTACTTGGCAGTGAATTTTCCATGGCAGTGAATTGTTGGCAGTGAATTTTTCATCGGTGAATTGCTAGCGGTGAATTTTCCTAGAGCCATGTGTTATATATTGGTATACAAATGTGCTTAAATATAAATTTTCAATGCATGGCAGTGTTTAGTGGTAAAAAGAGGGGGATCTAGACTAAATGACTTAATCTAAATCTATCTTTCCACCTAAAAATTAGGACACAAAATCAACCAAGGGGTTGATCTTGACTACTATCCTCAAGGGAGAGCCAAGCAATTTTTGGTTGAGGGTTTTAGTCCCTTTGTTGTAAATACAAGGATTGATGTGATGATGCAATGAATTAGGCTAGCTATGACTAAATTGACTAAATGTCATCAAATGTAGATGATATGGAATAAATAGACATAAATAGAAAGTAGATCTGGAAAGATGATACAGAGAGGAACCTAACACTTAAACTCAGAGATGACTGTGTAGAATGTGAAATTATCACACAAATACCAACATATTGTGCTATAGTCCTAAAGGTGTTCAAAGTTAGGTTTTGTGACCTATACAAACTTGGCATTGTTTGAACACCTATGATAGATAAAATCAAAAGTTAGTATGTGAATATGCTTATATAATTATGTTGACCTAATCTCCTCATGAAAAACTATGAAAGGAAAGAGATAAGGTTTAGAAGTCTCCAAAAGGCTTGAGATGTCAAATCATCCTTCCACAACAACAACTTGGACATCTACAAAATGAAAAGGGGAGAAGACTTGTGTTGTATATGAGCTTTCCTCATTCAAACCCCGTGTTGGTGTTCTCACCTCCACAACAACAATGATGATTGATGATAAAGAGTGTGTTCTCTTGGGGGAGTAGAGGCAAAGGAAACAATACAATAATGATAATCAACGCAAGGAAAGATCTTACCACATAAATGTGAAACCCTTGTTGGATCTATGTCACCACAAAATTCACACACAAGAAGGAGGAAGAGACTTCTTTGATATCTTTCAAGTGTTAGTACATATAATAATAATAAATAAGAAAAATCACATGATATTTGAACATAAACTTGTAATAATGGAGTTCATTGTTTGGCATATTTTAGGCTATAGATTCCTTGGATTTTGTCTCTAATCATTTTATTTTCTTTCTTTCTTTCCCTAACTTTCTTTCTTTGCTCCAGCTTATTCTTATTCTCTAGACTAGTGAAGGAGGGAAGAGATTACTTATATATGAGATCAAGCATATATTAGAATAGCATTTGGGAGAAATCAACAAGTAAGGTCGCATCCTTAATCAGAACAAGGCTTACTTTTGAATTCAAAAGTTTTGGTACAAACAGATAGGATGCTAGCGTGTTGTGCTAGTGTCTAGGAATAATTCATGCTGAAAGGGCTCAATGATAAAGTATTTAACCAAGTTTTCCAAAAAGGTGGTGAAATTGACACATTACAAACAAAATTAGACACATACACCAAAGTGAGTGTCAAACCTAGCATGAAATTGTAAGCAGTGATAATTTATAATTTTACATTTAGCCCCCACTTTAGTGAGGGTATGCACTTGCATTCATACCCACAGTAAAGTATAGAGAAGCCAAAGTATTCATCAAAACATTGGAGAGATAGGACAACACTAAGTTGAGAGATGTGATAGCCCCTAGACTTAAGCTCCTACCAAAATAAAATGTTAAGATAAAAAGAACACACACATATGATACATGAGGAAAACATGTATATACATATATTAAACTAAAACAACCATGGTTATTAATCCTGATAATCCAAACATACACAAATCATACATGAAAAAAAATCATATAAGGCATGGCGTCATGGACTAGTAAGATTATTTGATTCTTACTAGGATCCATACCAAAGGCAACACTCATAAATGATAAGATAGAAAAAACAATTGTTTGATAAGTGGCACTTGAATAAGTGAAAAAATCATAGGCTAGTAAAATCTCATGTTTACTAGGCGAGCTTCACCAGTAGTAAATGAAAACAACACATGATAGTAAAATATTTTGTTTACTAGGTGAGTTTCATGTCAGCAATAACAAAAATTGCAAGCCAAGAAAAATACAGTATTTGCGAGGTAACTCTAATAAAGTGCTACAAAGATGATCAATAGGTGTTGTGATAGAACAACAAAATTTGTGGTATGCAAAAAAGTGAAGTGCATATCAGAATTTCTACCACCACCTTCAATTAATTTCTAACACCAAACAAGAGCAATTGTATTTAAGGTAGAAAGAGTGATACATGCAAAAAGGTGATGCAGGAGCATCCAGTGGTGTAAGGGAAATCTTCCATCACCTAAAAATATTATATTTTTTGTTTGTAGTTTCCTTAGTTGTATTAGGGCCCATGGAAACTCATGCAGTCTTTGGGATAGCTAGAAGTTTGAAACAACCAAAAATAGTCACATGCTATTTTTAGTAAGTCGACCTATTTGGGTTGTATGGACACGAAAATTTACCCCAAGGAGTGAAATTGGAAAATTAAGTTTTTTGGTGAAAGAATCATCTCCAAATCTCATATTGTTTGGAAGATATTAAATTTTCATCCCAAGGAATTTCTCTAATGAAGTTTAAAACTAAAAATTGAGGCCCTTTGGAGCCCTGGAACAAGGTGCAAAGTCTCTGATCTTTTAGATCTAGAAAATTATGGTTGTAGATCTCTTCACAATCTTTCTAATAATATAATTGAAAATGTGATGGTCGGATCAAAATTTATGGCCCCGAGAAGCTACCCCACTAAAAAGTGAATTTCATTAAAATATCTTCCTAGGCAAGAAATCAAATGGTGGGACTTTTGGCACCAAAACAAAGGGAAAGTACACTTTCTAGAACATTCTAGGGCAGTTATTGGGCAAAAGAAAAGGGTTAAGTGGGGGTTTTAGAAGGTGGCTCCATTAGTGCAAATTGTGGCTCTAAATAATAGATTTTCTTTGAGAGTTGATTTTATTGTAATGAATCAAGCCCATGAGGCTATAACACTGTAATTTTTGAATCTGTAATTTTATTTTCTGAACATAATTGAAAGTGAGTTATTTTTTGTCTCACATCTTTTGTGTTGGTATCTATTGTTGTGTTTTGTGTGGGTTTCGAGCAGTGTATCCCTCATCAAAATGTTTGAAGGCTTTATAGAAGCATATGCCAAATGATGTGCTCCAAAAAGCTACATCATGATAAAGGGTTGCCCCCATAACAAGAAAACCAATGTAATGCCATATATAACAAGTAATATCGCACAATAACACATAAGGGATCCAAAGGCCTAGGGTTAGTACGAATATATGATAAATAATGCATAATAATTTTGAATTGATAACATTCCCCAAATACAGTGGACCTATGAGTACAAAAGAAGAATAGCACATGAAAAAAAATGAAAAAAATTGGGTCAATAGGTAAGAGACCTAAATGTCTTGATACCTTACATCATCCCCAAAAGGCATAAAAATTACATCTATGATAAATGAAAGAATGAATATACATAAAGAGGAATTTCACAACAAATTAATTCTCTTTGTATCCTTGTGCTACCAAGAGCATCAAGGGTCATCCAAAGAGAACTAACAAACAAAATACACACCGGAAAAGCACATTATGAGGATAATAGTACATTAGAATATAACACAAAGACAAAGGGTACCACACTTGTGAGTCGATCTATAACAAATTATCCACATCCTAATCTTTCTCCTCATAAAGAGATGATGTGCAATATGCTAGAGGGAATA
Organism: Sequoia sempervirens; assembly: GCA_007258455.2. Lineage (NCBI taxonomy): Eukaryota > Viridiplantae > Streptophyta > Pinopsida > Cupressales > Cupressaceae > Sequoia > Sequoia sempervirens. Next base: position 65,374 of record VDFB02276107.1, on the reverse strand, counting down.
CGGTGAGCGCAATACAAGGAGAGGTGCTTGGTTTAGTACTTGATGGATTATTCACTAGAGAAGGATCATCACACATGCCTATAGAAGCCAAGTTCATTGATTATGTGAAAATGAAGGATAATTATGAATGGTTTTCCAATGGTTCAACCATATCATCCAAATCACTATTTAAATACATCACAATTGGTGATATGATAGTTCTAACACGGTTGTGATTACTATTAATCATAGAAGAAGAAGAAGCTTTGAGAGGATGAATAGAATAATCCCATGGACTTGATGGCGGTGAAGGTGGTGAGCACTTAAGTTTTTGGATTGGCTGGGAAAGGTAGGGCTCAAACTTACGCTTAGGTGACAAGGGTGAAGTAGAGTTAGGGGATGGTGAAGATGGGCAAGGAAGTGAGATTGTGTTAGGATTTGGCTACATATGATAATGATTATTAGGCAAAGGTTCACTTCCTGCCACAAGTTGGTGAGCCATAGCACGCCATCATCTCTTGCATTCTTTCACATTTCAATTTTGTCATCTATAATTCAAAGCATGTGTATGGGGGACTTGGGTATTTTCCAATGTCAGTTCCTTTTCTTCCTTTGCAAGAGGAGGAATGGAAGGAGCCATCAAAGGTTAGGAGACAAAAAGAGAGGGTTTTCACACATCAAAATTCTTTCCTCTATACTCTGAAGAGATAGGAAAAACAAAAGAAATACTTGAAGTGTGAGGTCTATACTATGTCAAGCATTTTTTTGATGGTCCTAGATAGGATAGAGGAGGTGGAACCATCATGTTATCTAACCGAGACTTCCAACTATTCATAACTTTCTCAGTACATATCATGCACATAAAATAAATCCTTTGTAATTACTTTCACCGAGCATATATGATCAATGAGTACTCCTTGTGTGGGTATGTCATTAATTCTAGCGGTGATGTAAAGAAGACCATCAGGTGCATGAATAAAGGTATCGAGTGGATGAAGGTAATATTAGGAAGGAACTTAGTTTTTTCTTGGTGAGTGTGAGAATCTTCATGGTAATTATATTATCCAATGGTTTTCTTTTATGATCAAAGGTTATGGAAGTGGGTTATGGCTCTACCAGGTTAGTTGAATGGCTAGGTAGCAGGTTGTTATAGATTTGCAAGTTTTAATTCACAAGTGTTATGGATTTATTTTATTTGTCATTCACTAGCAACTTGAATAACATTAGATTCAATGAGGTCCTACACTTGGTGCTTAAGATGCATGCATCAATCAATATCATTCTTAGGTCTTCGATGATATTGAAAAAAGGCCTTCAGGTCATAAGAAGGAGGTAGAGGTTTAGTAGTGTCTACAAGAAAAATAGGAGTAAGTTGAATCAAGTTATTGTTAAGAAATTGTAGCATAATGGAATGAAGAGATTCAATAAGTTGGGATATCTATCTATTCTTTGGATTTAACTAATATGGGGTTGTAATTGAAGATATTGCAATCGTAACCTATGCTTGAGTATTGTTGGAAGAAGGATAATTAATTTTGATGAAGTTCTTGTTTGTTTCATATTGGCTAATTAAAATTTAGTAATTATGAAGAGTTATGTAAATATGTGTAAATGAAATATATCACATCAACAATATTTTATCTCAAATGTGAGGTTGTATGTTTCCAATAAAAATCCATTGCACATCAACATCTGAAAGAGAATACAAGATTTGAGAAAAAAGGGCTTGGTATCCCCAATAAAGTTAGTCACCTTCTCCTTCACCCCTTGGTTACAATGAACCAAATTAGTCAATGTGACTTGAGGTCCGATGTTGGCTTGGAAATGTAGGAGAAATTGATTGACAAGTTGAAAAGAATGAATTGAGTTATTTAGCAATGAACAAAACCAATCCAAGGCAATGTCTTTTAATGATCGAGGAAAGAGTTTAGCTAATAGAGCATCCTCAAAGAGGAAGTCACTACATAGTGTGATAAAGGTTGGCACATGGTTATTAGGGCCTCTTTTTCCATTATATTTCTCAAAATGGGGTGTTTCTATATATTTTGGTATTGGATTTTTTAGGATTGTGAATGACAATGAGTTACCAATGTAGTAGGATGGGGTGTTAGATTGGGATTGGATTTTATTTAATATTCAATATTTGTTGCTATAAAGAGCTCACATTTTGCAAGAGCTAGTTAATGATAGGATCAGTAAGTGGGATAGTTTTAGAATGGGTAGAATATGAAGGAATAGGGCTAGTGATAGGTGGATTAGTATTATGGTAAGTGAATTGTGAACAAGGTTGGCTAACCATAGGTTGGGAATAAATTGGATTGAAATTTTGAGAAGTAAATGGGAGGCTGGAGGAAGGTGGGACAAAGCTATATTGGTTTATAGGATTCTTAGATGTAACCCTAAAACTAGTGTTAACACTATTACTAGACTATGAAGCAATGGCTATAATAGAAAAATTGAATATTGGAATAGGAGATGTCAACATGGGTATCAAAATGTACTTCCCTATTTGGTTTTGAAGAGATGTATTATTGAGAATCTCCTTGCAACTAGTTAATGACACAATGCTTGAATGTGAGCTAGACTATGTAGAAATTCTATTCCTTGCAAATAATTAAGTAACAATCTCCTAAGATTCTCTAGCTGCATATTCTATACTCAAGAATTGTTGGAGACCCACCAATTTTGTGTCTAGTTTCTAAATTTGAGCCTTAAGAACACATGCCACAAAGTTTTCAAACCTAATAAGATCATGAGGGGGTTGTGACTCAAAAAATATTAGCAAGGTACGAATAGGATCCAAAGATGATTGTGTTCCAAAAGCTCCTTGGGTGAATGAGATAACAAACTCAAGCTCAACACTAAAGCTATTCAAAGAACATGAAGCCATAATTCAATAAATTCTTCTCACAAGAATGTCATATTGAGAACACCGAGTCGTGAAACTCATAAATCAAGTATAAGTTTTAGGACATAGAAATGCTCCTAAGAAGTGTAGATAGAAGAAAGTGATGACATGACAAATATGCTAATGATATGTTAGAATAATAGCGAGTGTTTTAGTTTTGTGTTTTGAAATAAGAGAAGAGAACAATAATTTAAGTTCTTTATTTTCTAAACTAAGGATACGTTGTTTGCAAATGATAAATAAGATAAACTAAGGATACGTTGTTTGCAAATGATAAATAAGATATCCAATAATATAATGAATTTAGTAAACAATTAGATTAAAGAATATGTGCAATTATGTCAGAAGGTCTGCAATTGTAAGCTAAGTTAGGCTCACCAAA